>JAMKCH010016734.1:0-23665 GCA_023653785.1 Ophioderma brevispina | reverse complement strand
CTTTACGCAAGAAGCGCGCGAGTATGGTGGATGAATGGTGGACCTTTGGGAACATGAACCATCCTTAATACCCTTTATTGTTCTTTGTTAACACTGGGTTCTTCATTGTGTTAATCTCCTGGGCATCTGGAAGCACGAGGAATGGGGGGGGGGAATGGCCCTCCCCATTTAGAGCGTTGTCCGCAAATTTTGTCTCGAACAGAGACTGGTGGCTGTCCCCTTAGTTCAGCAGTAAAAATAACCAAAATTTCAGGAATTTCGTTTGATTATTGTTAGTCCCCATTTCCTCCAAACATATATAATTACAATAACAACAAAATACAAATATTGAAAAATAATTATATTGATTATCAATGCGTAAGATGTAGATATCTGCGAGTCAAGCCCGACGATACGAGACTCACTATGCGCAATTGTGCAATGCCATTATTTTATTAATTTGGTATTCGTCCGGGAATTCGTTTACTTATAATCAGATAGAAAAAGCTTTTAGCTTACCCAATGTTCCGAATTGGGTTCGGTATTCATTTGTGCTGGAAAAAAGGTTGCTGCTTATTTGTGGGGACGGTGGGTCCTTCGAATAGTCTTGCCTTTCCCATATAGTTATTTTATTTGAGTATTCCTGTAAATTCGAGGGGTCATGTGAAGAATCCTCATTGACATGTCTGTATTTTAAGAAAAAATCTATCAAAACCCTAATTATAATAGGTTCTAACCGGGAGTGCATGACGCCTCTCCTGTAACAAAACGGCAGAATATAGGATTTTTAACAAAAAGTATGATACCAAGAAAATCTGATTCAGAACTAAAAGATAAAAAAAAAAGTGAAGCGAATGTTATAAGCCAAAGCGAAAGAACGATTCTCGCTGGTCACGCAACATCAGAGACACGCGCTCAACACGTGCGTACAACTTTGCGTATTATCTGGGTTTTTTTTTGTCGGAGGTACGCACTAAGATGTCCCAAGGGTTCATTTTTTCAATGAAAATAAGGATTTTCGCATGAATATCTCAAAAGGGGACTCGGTGGACCCCATGATTTTTTGTTTTATTAGAAAAGCTCTCAGAGCGTGAGCAAAGTATATAAAAAATATCAAAAGAAAATTATGCGCTAAAGGTTTAGCTAAAACTCAAAAATTGTCCTCGAAAAAATGATTTTCATAGACTTAGTAGTTAATTTGGTGGAAAATGTATTTTGAAATGGTTGTAACTCAAAGTGGACATCGGTGACCCCCGATTTTTCTTCTGAATTTTTCGATCATATCGATGAAACCGTATTTATACGAAGTTTGAAAGGGAAAATTATGGAGGGAAGTAACCTAATAGTGAACCAAACCCCTTAATCTCCCTTGTGGTTTTGTTTTTTTCCCATAGTGTTCTAATTCTATGATACGCACGCATTTGCAAGTAGTCTAGGGTTTACGCGCCGAGTTTGCAAGTGTCATACAAGTGTTCTAGCCTAAGTATACGTCATGCCTTTGCAAGTGTTTTTGGAACATGTATACTCGCATGTGTATTTCGGGTACACGCGCGCGTCGCAAGTGTTTGTGGGTTGACGCACAGGAGTTTGTTTTTTAAAATACGCACCCACGTTTTCAAGTGTTTTAGAGTACATCCAGGTCCGTACGCGGGCCCCCACATCCCACAAATCCCACAAGGGGTTAAAGGTCCACTTTTACGCCGCCAGGGAACCAACATTTAAATACTTGAAAGAAACGTGTGCACAATTACACTTACTGGCACGCGTGCGTAGCCTTAAACACCTGCAAACGCGAGTGTGTACCTTAAAACCACTTGCGAACGCTTGTGCGTACCTAGACAAGCAGGAAACCCATCTGCTGCGGAACGGCCTTTACGCGCAGATTTTTAAGGGAAAGGGACTTTGCAATTTTGACTCCGCACTTTTGGGGTCGAAAACGATGATAATTGCCCAGCGGTTTCGAACTCGAGTTTAAAACACAAATTAAAAGTTGAAAAATTATTTTGAAACTTTATCTAGTATTTTAAACTACACAAGATCCTATTTTGAAGGTTATGCATTATTACATGTACATCACACTCTTTTGCTTTAAAAATTTGAAAATTTTAAAATATTGTTGGTGAAGTTTGAGCAGTGCTCATTTTTTGTACAAATCTTTGAGGGTGTTACATGCTATCGTTTGGAGGGCAAAAGTCTACCGATTTACGTGCAAAATATTGATGAGAATCTCAAAATAAAGGCTTATCTCCATCTTAAAACATAAAATCCCAAAGTGGCACCTTTTTCAGAAAGGAATAATTTGACAGGAAAAGACAGGCTTCATCCCACTTCCCGACATTGTAAAACTGATTGAATCATGCTAAACCTATCTGCAGCGGTTATCGCGTTAAATAACATTCGTGCTGCCGAATGCCGTATCACAAAGATGTCGCTCGTCAAAGACTAAGTTCCTCATTGCGCTACGCGATTGCACTGCTAAAACACGACAAAGTGTTGAAAATACGCACAAAACGTGGAATTATGAATTGGTTAACTTATCCGGTGAGATTTATCCGCTTCACAGGTCAGCATTTTGGGTTTAGTCAACATTTTGAAGGTCCATGGCAATGATTTAAACAGTACTTTAATACCACCCAAAAAATGGTTTCATTCATAGTATGTCTTGGTATCAATGTAAAATCTGCCATGAAGCAGTAATGAGAAACCGTATATTTGATAAAAATTCGGGATAATATCATGTGTTTTGGACAAGCTTTAAAGCCAATTCCAAAATGAAAGTGATTATCGCGCTGGCAAACGTGACCCAGAAGTGACGTCGAGTAACAAATACGCGATACGCATCTTGATCGTCATCGTGGAACGGACCGTGCGCGTGGCCCAGTTTTCTGGCATACGTACACAGTTACTTCGTCGTTGATAGGCGCGTAACGTGTTGTATCATCTTTGCATAATTTTTCTTGATTTGGTGCCTTTAAATTACGAGTCATATCAAATGCGCTGATTTGTCGACGGGTGCACCAAGCGGCGACCGTATACGACAAGTGAGAATCAGAACAGAATAGCTTTAAGTTTTCAGAAAAAAACCGAAAGGAGAGACCAGAGTGTGCGGTAAGGCCCACGCCCAGGAGCCCACGTGTGCATGAGCTTTGTTACAACTTGTTACTCTGACGTAATTAACGGGGTCTCAAATCCAACTCCAGCATCTTGATACGCGTTGGCGAAAACAGGATAAGGCCATGTCAGTTTGGGATATTTATCCTTGAAATTTACACTTCCCGATGTTCACTTTAACAATCTGTGTTGCGATATGATAGGATACTGTTGACGGACGAAAAATGTAAGGAATTAAGAAATGTCTACTCCGCCGTGTCCATGGACCTTTAAAAGGGTTCCTTTAACAGGGAGGGCGGCCAAGAAATCCCAATTTCAGACGTCGCCATTGGTTTTTTAACACCGAAGTTAAAAGCAAATGCTTGACGAAAAATTCTGAATTGTTTAATTGTTGTCAAGGAATAATTTCTTATTCCGAAACGTTGGGCTGAAGAATCAACACCACTGGAAGGTTATTTCTATTTTGTTGTTTAATAACGAAGTGAGGACGAGGTCGTATGTTTTGTGGGTCATGGGAACGCCCATTACCAGGACCGACCAACATCAAAGAGCCCAAATTGGTTTGTGGCTTGCACTCGTATTGCTGAATTTCTGTGACATTTTTGGTGAGATGCTATAATAAAGAATGAGGATGGCCGCCACCGCCTGACTCCTTATAATATATTCTCTAAGCCCCATATAGTTCAAAAACTTTTAACAAGGTCGCTTTTCCGAGTTTTTGTTGGCAAAATTTCTACAGTCTAGGATTAGTGCAATATAGGCCTGTAAAGTTTACGGTTAGTGAATTACGGTTACGGTCATTAAATAGTTGTGTTTTTTTTTTTTTTAATTTTTTTTATTTGAGCTCTAGTCATCAGGCTAGGCTATATTTTTTTAAAATTTACACATAAAAAAAACGAAATGCAATAAAAAGTGTTTATCTTTTATAATATAAATTATTATATTTTTTTTAGTATTTATTTTGTAGCAGTTTGTGAACCCTCCGGAATGCCCCGGCGTTTACAAAATAAGTCTATAAAACATTATTTTCAATAACACTCACCTGAGACTATATATAAACATTACAATTTTTTACTATTGGGGGATATGGATTTTGAAATCAGAAAAAATATAACAAAAAAATGACGTTACAGTATATTTTCATCGTAAACGTTGAGAAATAGGCCTACAGACGCTCTATTAGAACTGCAAAAGCTATGATGTTAACATATAGTTTTAATAGTGTCTTAAGCTTATCATCAGGCCACAAATTTATTTAAGCAACATGAACAGGATTTAACAAAGGCAGGTCTAAATGGATAATAAAGGTGTAATTAGGGCATATATTTTTCAACATTTTCAATATTTCGTTCATATAGACATGATAGAGCTCGACATGGTTCAAGGGAATTCGGGTTAATTGTACCAGTGACGTGTCAGAAAGACGGGTTCTCGCATCGCAAAAAATTATCGGAGGTTGTGGAGCTCTAAAAGAAAATCGTTCATGATTTTTAGCCATTAAACTGAAACTTTAAGTTTTTGATAGGACTGAAAAGTATAGTAAACTTAATGGAAGTGGACGATTTTTTGATTCAAGATGCATACTTGAACTGCGGGTATTGTATGGCCAAAAATTCAGATCAAGAGTGGATAGGCCCCGGGGTCTCACTTTGGTTAGGGTAGCGATGTGCGGCAGGAGGTTTGAACCGAAAATATTAGGGCCTACCACAAATGAAACAGATTTGCTACCCATCCTTAGGACTATATTTAAAGTTGTGGAAACTATGTGACATAACTTAGCTACCCTTTTCTCTTAATTCCTTAGATTATTTTTAAGTCTAACGAGAACTGAAAATTTAGTGAAAAACTTTTCTTTACTTAAAAAAAATTTAATCCATGTAAAAGTTCTTATTTAAATTAAGTCCATTTGATTTGAAAAACAAAACCTATTTAAAGGGGCTTAAAAACGTTTATAACCCATTTAAAGATTTATTTTGAATCTAAAACAATCGTTTTAAAGTCTCAAGCGGTTTTGTAAATAAGCTCAGGTCTGCTAGACGTAAAAGTAATCTAAGGAATGTAGAGAGAATAGGGGATTTCCTCATTTTAAAAAAGGCCTTGACCAATTTCCTTCAATAATCTGAAAAAATTATGGATATCTGCCAACCTATATAGGCCTAAAGATCGGGTAACATTCGAAACATTTTTAGTAAATAATCCTTTTGAATTTTGAGTTATAGGCCTATCATGCCCCTATACTGACCGTCACCCCTTCTAAAGGTTGTTTCTACATGCCACATGCCACTTATGGGGTCCCGCTTCAAAATTGTCTGCATATTTTACAAATCAAACACATGGTTTTCATGTTATTTTCCCGAAGCATACATTGTGTGGATGTTATCATATATAGCCGGCCCAGGCCTTATAAAAACAAACGAATTGTTTGGGGGCCCATGTGGGTATGTTTTTTTAAGTGTATAGATTAATAATTATTTTAGAATAGTTCAAGATCAGAAGCGCCTGGCGAGATAGCGCATATGCCAAGCCGATGCAAGGTATGAACGTTTCGCAGAGGCAAAATGTCTACCGGGTTAGGTTCATTAAAACTTTCAGGGTAGCAGCATATGGTAAGTCTTAATTTGTGCAAATATCAGAAAGGGCACCTCACGCTTTTAAAATGGGGACTACTTTTGTGTGGAAAATTCGATCAGATCACCATTTTTCCATTTTTTCATGGAAAATAACGTGTCACAAAACCACTGGATTCACCCTGAAATCTATTGGAAAAGTTTATTTTTTTTATATAGAAGTAAAATCAGAGGTTTTGCACAAGAATATCAAAGCTAAAAACATCTGAGCCTACTAATTAAGAAAAGGTTCGGTTTAAATAGCATAAAGTGAAAATAACATGGATAATTTCTATTCCACTAAAATGCGAGGGTTTGGAACGCGCGCAATGCGCGTCTTTCCCTTACATGTCAAAGGTCATACGGCAACGCTTTCGTGCTGAGAAGACTTGTAAACTTTGAACACATGCGAATAAGCATTGCGTACCGTAAAACACTTAAAACTATGTTAGAAAAAAAATAACCTATTAGAAAAAAAAACTTTAAAAAAAATAGATCTAGGAAAATAATTATTTGTTAGTATAGAAAGTAATTCTAGAAAAAAAATCTAGAAAAAAATAGACTAACAAGTTATGTCCCTGATGTACACGTAAGCTTACGTGTATTCTTTCACCTGACCTGTTTTCATTTACCTATCTGTCTTCATTACATGATGTTATTATTTACCGACACTGTTGTACCGAAGTTAGCGTTTTACTATAGGCATTCCTATTTTTTTTTTATTTACAATACCTTTTATTTTGAATACCTCTTAAGCATTTTTTCACTATCATACATATTTTATGCAATTACTTTTATATTTCTTACCAGATTTCTTCACACATTTGGCACTACCTGAAGCATGTTAAACATATATTGGACCTTTGGAACCAAATCGCCGCCCATAATTTGTGTGAATAATATGTCTTCACAAGGACATGCCATACCTGCCGCAAAGCACGACCACCAAGACAGCTCGTGGCCGGACCAGCATAACACGTGTAGTACAGCTTGTGCTCGTTGATCATGCAATGATCCCACCGGGGGAGGACACGATCTGCTCGATTGGGCATTTGGGAATTAAATTGGGGGGGTGAGGGAAGGTCGGAGCTTATTTGGCAATCCATCGGAAAATTAGCACTCTATATAAATATCCAGTAACATGTATAGGTTCTATAGTGTCAAAGGCTCATGAGACGGTCATTTTTCTGTCAAACTGCGAAAACGGTTACTACACAAGGCCACACCCATAAAACGAATCTTCTACGTTAACTTCACGAAACAAATGCGATTAACTATGACAATAAAGGTTTTGTTGAAATGAATTTGAGCAAAAAAAAAAAACAAAAAAAAAAAAAAAAAAAAAAAAAACAAAAAAAAAACATAGGCGCCTGATTCTTTTGTTTTGTTTTGGTGCGATTGAGCCAAGATCTGTCAATACGTCGGGTATACGTTGTGTTGATGAGCGCCGTAGTCTCGTGTGAGTTTGTATATGTTCGATGCTCGGGCCTCGCGGAAGTCAATAGGGCGGGTTCGGACCCCTTATACATGAGGAAGAGACTAACGTCTGGGATTTTTGAAATGGCGCGAAAATTGAATTTTCAATGCATTTTTCTCCAAATTTCTTCTACGAAACTAAAAGTTCCGCAGAATAAAATGCTTTAAATATGTCTTCTTGCCGTATGTAAATGAATGAATTCATCAAGCGGTTTTGGAGGAATCGATCAGCAATATTCAGGCTTGATTCAGATTGATTGAACAATATAATTCATGAGTTAGAAATTCAAAATAGCCATTCTAGAACTAAAGATTGTCTACCTAAAATGTCATTCAAAGTCTCGAGACACGGCAGGGCGCGGACTGATTACACTCCCTTCCTTGTTTATATGTCACAACCTTCATATTGTCGACAGCGGAAAATAATACTTTCCCCCGACCCCACTGGCCCGACCAGGGGAGCCAGTGACGCAGAGGCCAGAACGACAGCTCTCCTATCCTCTCTGCTCTGTCTCTACCTCCTATATTCCCTCTTGCATCTCATTTCCGATTACCACCACCTATCCTCTCCATCTCTCAAATGCTGAACTCCTATCGTCCCCTATACTCTCAATTTCCCATCTCTAATCTCCTCTAGCTCCCTCTCTCCCTCTCATCTTCCTCTCTCCCCTCTCTCAGGCGCCTCTACTCTATACGCACTTCCCCTCTCCCTAGAGTTATCGAATGATACTTATCCTATAGAACCTCACTTTCAGGGCCTCTATTCTACCTCACGTTAGCAAGCGCATCTCCTCTCCAGAGGAAGAAAAGATGGAGGAGTCATCTCCTCTGACGTGGGATATAATTCGTAGTCGCCAATAGCTGATGATGAAGTAGTAGCAGGTAAAGGAGAGATACGTAGCTGATGTCAGAATCTCTGCTCGCAGAAATCTCAATGTATCCTCCTAGCCATATCTCCTTATCGCTTCTATACCCTGCATCTCCCCTCCCTTCCTCTGCCATTCCCCTTCCCCTCCCCGAACCGACACGAGAAAATTACATGCTTCAAGCTCTTTATGTAAGAAATTCTCGTTTTCAATGAAAAATATTCCATGCCACGGAAAACCATGTGGAATTTCTCTTTTTTGATCTTTTTTTAATCAAGTACTGTTTTATTTTCGGTAGGCAGAAATTAATGCAGGTTACAGAAGACTACTACAAAACTTAAAAAAAATGGTAATAATTTTCTTGCTTTCTTATTTACAATTATTGTCCCCATTGTTTGTTTTGCTCGATTTCTAGGAATGCATGATAAATTCACACTTGCGAAGGTAGCTTTGCTTTCAAGTTCCTTTTTTTGTTTTTTTTTGTTTGTTATTTCTTTGTTTTTATGAATATTATTCTTCACCTTGCAGCAGGCCAGTGTATTTCGTTTTAAAAGTGAAGGCTACATCCTATGATACTGAAATGTATTTTGGGTCTTTTGTTGGAAATCATTGGCAAATTGATTCCCCTCCCCATCCATCCCGAATCAAGGAAAAAAATCTCCGAAAGAACCCCCCCCCCCACACACAACACCACAATACAGTCCCTCGTTGGCGACGCAATCGTCCAAAATAGTCCCCCCACTCAAAGATAAAAAATCTGTCACACAAACAATATCTGCTTTTGCTTTCATTTATATTTCAAAGACAGAGTGGGATTGCTCATTTCAAAAGTTGCAATATAAAAAAGATCTATATGAAGAGCTTATACTATACCAGTAAAACAGATATCAGAGGGTTTCGCAGGCCATAAAGGCATAACCGTATGCAGAACGCGTTGCGAGAAAGTAAGCAACGCGTTGCGACATTTCGGACAAACGCGTTGCGATGTCGGCCAATCCAAAATCATGAATTTCTGTGACGTATTTCATAAAATATAGACCCACAACGGCGTTGACAGATACTTGCAAACGCGTTCGAAACCTTCACAACACGCGTGCGAGTTCACAACGCGTTTGGCAAGCTTCACAATGCGTTCTACGGTCCACAAGCCTATAAGGTCTAAAAGTATTGCCCAACGCGTTGTGAGAAAGTCACAACGCGTTGCGACATTAGGCAACGCGTGCGTGTAGGAGCCCAATCAAAATCATGAATTTATGTGACGTATTTCAAAAATATTAAATCTCACAACGCGTTGCGACCTTCACAACGCGTTTGCACAAACATTCCCAACGCGTTGTGGAAATACGTTATTGCCCTTGTTGCTTCACAAACGCGTTGTGGAAGTTTACAACCGTGTTGGAATCTCAGCCAAAGCGTTGTGAAAGGATTGCAACGAGTTGGAAGGCCCTACAGGGTCATAACGTATTGCCGCAACGCGTTTTGGGATCTATTTTTGAAATAGTCACAGATATGCTGATTTGATTGGCCGACGCACGCAAAGCGTGCCCGAAATGTCGCAACGCGTTGCGCTGAAAAGTCGAAAGCGTTGCCGAAATGTCGCCAACGCGTTGCCGAAATATCGCAACGCGTTGCCACAATGTATGAAACGCGTGCTACTTTCTCACAACGCGTTGCGCGCAATTTATCGTTATGACCCTTATGGCTTGTGGAACCCTTCGCAACGCGTTGGAAGCTTTCAAGCGTTGTGAAGCTCGCAACGCGTTGTGAAGGCTTGCAACGCGTTGTGAGTTCCCACAACGCGGTGCTAGATTTCTTTGCAACGCGTTGTGGACCTTATTTTTTGAATACGTACAGAAAGATCATTTTAATTGGCCGACACCCGCAACGAGTTGTGAAACTTTGCAACGCGTGCTACTTTCTTGCAACGCGTTGCCTAAATTTCTTGCAACGCGTTTGCCTATTTCTTGACAACGCCGTTGCCACTTTCTCACAACGCGTTGGGCAATACGTTATTTGGACAAAGCGTGGTGGTACAGATGCACGCATGAATGCCTCGACCTGTTGACACTTCAAAACCGCAAAACAAAATCACGGGAATCTGACAATGTGGATTGAAAATCCAGCGAGGGTTTGAATGAACATGACTGACAGGGAAGTACGATTGAGTTGCAGCACTTTCCCGAGGGGGGGCCGGCCATGATTAGCGTGTTTTTGCCGTTCCCATAGGTTTAGCACGTAATCACTAAAACTTGACAAATATTCTGAAGTCAAAATATGGTTTAATATCAATATTTTTCCAATCAAAATCCGTTGGAGTTGAAGAAATCAAACGCAGTGTAAAGTATTTTTTTTGTATGAATAACTCGTTATACAAAGGATCCATTTGAACGAGGCTCGACTGGACCCATGTTCAATAGCAGGGTCACCACTATCTATAGATGCGGACGGGGCGCGGACATGTTACAGGTAGCCCTATGCACCAGCCGTGGGAATGATTTCGTTGACCTGCCATGTAGTAGCCAATCCTTCATGTCCAGTCTGTAATAAAAAAGATTGATGATAGTTTTGCAGCACCATTATGCACCAACGACTAAAGCAATGCAATTTAGATCGGCCGCGACTCCGTACGGGAAAATTCCCACACTGGCCACTCACTGATTATTTATAAACGCGTACGTGACTTCACTGTTCAGGCTCGGCCAATGATTCGTTCGGCAGTTTGACGACCTATGAATGCAGCTTGGCCGCCACCGCTTGCACTTTCCTCAACAGATTCCGCTGGGCGAGTGGTATTTTGAATTTTGCCCCAATTTCGTGGACAAGTTGGTTCGTTCGAAGGCGTATGGGTGGCCATTGGAGTCAAAAGGTATCAGCGCAGTATTAAAAGGACCGTTGTCCAATGGTCCGGAGGCCCAGGGAATCGTTGATTTTTTAGGGATTTTTTGTTTTGATTTGTTTTGTATATGCATTGGATGCATTGTGTTGGTGAGTGCAAGTTGTAAAATGCCATTAAAAATTTTGATTTCAAAGCTCATAAAATAATAAGAACTACTAGACCCCGTGTACTGGAAACATTTTTTGACGGGTACGCCATTTTGTTATCCAATTTTGTTTGCCGAAAGGTGAGGGCAGGGGGGGAGGAAGCGGTCTCCCCTTGTGTGGAAATCTTGCCCCCCACCCCTTTCCCCTGAAAAACAATCGTGAATTTTTGACTCACGCGCCAATTCCAGTGAACACAACATAGGCCTACACTATAATAACAATTTATATATGATTTCCCTCGGGAAATGTGCCCCCCCACTCTTCCCCCTGGAAAAAAAATGGTTCCGCACTGGGTCACTCATATTTTGAACTCTTTGCAGTGTTTAAACTAAACCTCAGTCGCCCTATAACATGACTATTGGGCAAATAGGAAGAATAACTGCCGTATAGTGCCTTATATCGTTTATATATAGAAAGAAAGGAGTATTGACGAATTAATCATACTGATTAGTTGGGCCTATCATTTCTTTAGGAGGAGGTGAGGGGCGCAAGATCTTTGAATGTATGAATCCTGAAAGGGGGGGCGGCTCTATAACATGTGATGACAAAAATGGTGTTTGTTTAAAAGAAGGATGATTCAATACAAATCTAGTCTGTTTAGGGGGAGAGAGTAAGGTGTATCGGTGGAAGTCATAAACATGTATTATCGTAGGGGTCGTTATTTTAGTGACGCCGTAATTTTCCTAACTTTGTGACATTCCCTTCAATAGGAAAGTAACGGAACCTTAAATCTGCTAATTGTAGACATTGCTCAGAGGCTAGCTATAAGATCATGTTTTAATGGGTGGTGAATGATATACGGGCGGCGGCCGGATCCTAATGGTCGGCTTTACATAAGTCAAGAACACGCAAATAAACGACACGAAGGCTATAGTAAATTAGAAATGTGACAAAAAAAAAAAATCGCCTTACAATTTATTCCGTTATCTTTTCGTATTAAAGTGGTAGCGCCATGTTGATTCTGCGATAAAATAAGCGTAACCCTCGTACAATTAAGGTTTTTTCTTCTATACATCACGACCCCCATTTTCCTTAATTAATGGACAAACATCGTCTTGTGTGGTTATCAGTGTGTAGCTACATATGTCTTCTCAAATGAAGGTTCAAACATATCAAGTTTAACAATATGACGCCATATTAATGAAAAGCAAAATTGGTTATTTAGGCCTATTTGGGAATGTTGGGTGCCAAAGTAAGCTACACTTTTTACTCCTAAAAAATTAGGGAAACGAATATTATAGTCAGTATGTGCTTATACAGTAGCATCATAAGGAACATAAGTAGTAACATAAGTACCATTTTTTGGCCTTTACGCAATAAAGTATAGGCAGGGTGGCAACCCCACCCCCCCACCACCACCATACCTTCCGACTTGACGGGACACTCTGACGCCCCTGAAGGTAGTCCCTCCAAACTTTTTCGCTAAAATGGGCGCACCCAAAGAGATAAACGATTACATAAAAGTTAGATCATATTCGTTTGCGTTTTTGTGCGCCTGGGAATCATCCGTTAGGGGGGTGGTAACTCCCCACCTACCGGTTGTTGACGTGGACGGGGGTTAACATCATGACTTTTCGTGACCTTTTGTTTCAGTGATAGTGTTAAAGGTTAACAAATTAGATCAAAACTGGCTTATGGAACTGTATTGTAAGACGCAACATAAACGTAACTCGAATTCTAAAAGCCAACTTCTAACTTATATCTTAGCTAGAACTGCATCTCCTAAACTCTGAATTCGACCTCTAAAAGGAATCGTTACTCGACCTAAAAGACTCGATCTCCAAAAGCAACTCGAACTCGAACTCTAAAAGCAATTCAAACTCGGACTCTAAAAAGAACGCGAACTTTTAAAAGCAACTCGAACTCTAAAAGCAAATCGAACTCTAACTCGAATCTAAAAGCAACTACTCGAACTCTAAAAGCACTCGAACTCGAACTCGGCCAACTCTAACTCGAACTCATAAAAAAATATTACTCGTAAATGGCCTGTTTAGATTTCTTGGTTATACCATTTTCTTCCTCCGATTTTAGAAATCAACTGAAGATTCTAGAAGTTTATACATACACTTTTTTAATTATTTAACGAAGTGCGGGAAAGTATTTTCTATAACCATGCAAGAAATCAGATGTAAAATGTAAAAACATAGGTGTTGGTGACATGTGCGTACAATATCAAAGAGTTCTAGCTCCTTATTCTTTACAACAGTACAGAAAGAAAGAAGAAACCGTAATTGTCCGTGGCGCAATGGTAGCGTCTGACTCCAGATCAAAAGGTCGGAGGGTTCGAATCACGTCGGGGTCAATGGGTTTATTTTTGTATATATTCATCCCTGATTTTAGAATCAAATGAAGATTCTAGAAGTTTAGAAATGAACTTTTTTAAATTTATGTAACTATTTGAGGAAATTCGTTCTATAAAACCATGCAAGAAATCGGTGAAAATAAAACATATGAGTGTGAGAAGTGCGTGCTAACATCAAAGAGTCTAGTCCTTTTAGTTCTTTAAAACATTACAAAAAATAATGCTAACAGTACTTGACTCCGTGGCGCAATGCGTAGCGCGTCTCATCAGATTCAGAAGGTGCCTGTTGAAATCCGTCGGGGTCCTGCGTTTATATTCATAGTATATTCATTTCTTCCTCCAGTTTTAGAAATCAACTGAAGATTCTAGAAGTTTATACGTAAACTTTATAATTCAGTAAACTATTGAGACAAATTCTTTTTGATAACCATGCAAGAAAATCAGGTGTAAAATGTAAAACACAATGTGTTGGTGACATTTGCGTACAAACATCAAAGGGTCTGTCCTTTTATTTTTGCTCTAAAAACAGTAGAAATATCGCACCAATTAAGGAAGTGATCCGTGGCGCATGGTAGCGCGTTGATTCCAGATAGATAGGTTGCGGTTCGAATTCACGTAGGGTCAATGCGCTTTATATTTATGGTATACTAATTTATTCTCCGATTTTGAAAAGCACTGAAGATTCTAGAAGTTATACATAAACGTTTTTTTAATTCATTGAACCATTTGAGAAATCAGTTTCTATGGGACCATACAAGAACTCAGATTAAAATGTAAAATGTGTTTCTGCTATGGCGTGCTAAACATAAAAGAGTCTAGTCCTGTTATTTTCTTTAAAACCTAGTACTAAAGAAATAATGCTAACATGTAATTGACTCCGTGGGCTCAAATGGTAGGCGCGTCTGACTCCAGTCAGAAGGTTGCGTGTTGTTTCGAATCACGTCGGTGTAAATGCGTTTAGATTTCTTGGTATATCATTTCTTCCTCCGATTTAGAAATCAACTGAAGATTCTAGAAGGTATACATACACTTTTTTTACTTTATTTACGAATTGGGAAATTCGTTTCTATAACCATGCAAGAAATCAGATGTAAAATGTAAAACATGTGTGGTGATCATGTGCGTAAAATATCAAAGCGTCTAGTCCTCTTATTTCTTTAAAACAGTAACAAAGAAATAATTGTTAACCGTAATTTACTCCGTGGCGCAATGGTTAGCGCGTCTGACTCAGATCAGAAGGTTGCGTGTAAGAATCACGTCGGGGTCAATGCGTTTATATTTCTTAAGTATACTCTGTTTCTCCGATTTTAGAAATCAACTGAAAGATCTAGAAATTATACATACACTTTTTTTAATTGTATTTACCGAATTGAGAAATTATGTCTATAAAAGAGACAAGAAATCAGATGTAAAATGCAAAACTATGTGTTGGTGACATGTGCGTCAAATATCAAAGGTCTAGTCCTCTTATTTCTTAAAACAGTACAAAGAAATAAAGCTAACCGTAATGACTTCCGTGGCGCAATGGTCGCGCGTTTGACTCCAGATCAGAAGGTTGCGTGTTCGAATCACGTGGGGTCAAGAGTTTTATTATTGGTACTCGTTTTCATCCTCTGATTGAGAAATCAACTGAAGATTTAGAAGTTTTCATTAACTTTTTTTAAATTTAGTTAATATTTGAGGAAATTCGTTTCTATAACATGCAAGAAATCAGGTGTAAAAATGTAAAAAAGTCGTTGATATTGTTATGCGATCTGACTCAATCGCTCAGGGAAGGTGCGTGTTCGAATCACGTTGGGGTCAATGCGTTTTATTATTGGTATACTCAATTCTTCCTCCGATTTTAGAAATCAAATGAAGATTATAGAAGGTTAGTATAACGTACACGTTTTCATTTATTTAACGCATTGAGAATTATTTTCTATAACCATGCAAGAAATCAGATGTAAAATGTAAAACATATGTGTTGGTGACATGTGCGTAAAAATATCAAAGAGTCTAGTCCTCTTATTTCTTTAAAACAGTACAAAGAAATAATGTTAACCGTAATTGACATCCGTGGCGCAATGGTAGCGCGTCTGACTCCAGATCAGAAGGTTGCGTGTTCGAATCACGTCGGGGTCAATGCGTTTTTTTTCTTAGTATACTCATTTCTTCCTCCGATTTTAGAAATCAACGAAAGATGCGAGAATGGAGACAGACACTGGTGGTAAGGTAGTGACGAATGGGGGGAAAGGATGGGCTAGCACGAGGCAAGAAAGCAGAGGAAAGAAACAGAATGTGTTGGGGACAGGTCGGAAAAAGTCAAAGGAGGCTAGTGCCGCGTGCAAGATCGGGGCCAGACTTCTGTAAATACTGGTGAAGTCCCTCAGGATTGGAGAGAAGCCAATATTTGCAACATCGGGGCAAGACGGGGATCGAAATGAAGCTGGAAACTAAGACCTGTGGTCCCCATAGCCTGTGTCCCTGACCCTCGGTGATATCCAAAAATGGAACATATTCCTTCATTCTTCACAGAGCCATGTAATGAACATCATGAAACATCTCGACAGTAATAACATCTTGACTGACTACAACATGGGTTTCGAGCTAAAAGATCAACTGAGTCCTCAACTACTTCTCACCATCCACGATTTGCCAAGAAAAATCATTTATGGCAAGAAAGTTGATGTAGCTATTTTGGATTTCACCAAAGCCTTCGACAAGGGCGGCTACCACAATCGCCCCGTCTTATTGCTAAGTTAAATTATTATGGGATTACTGTGACCAAATAGCTACCTGGATTAAAAACTTCCTTTCAAATAGAAATCAGCGGGTTCTTTTAAATTGGGGTACGTCTGACCCAGCGCCAGTTACATCCGGTGTTCCTCAAGGTACAGTGATAGGCCCCCTTTTATTTCTGGTGTACATCAAGAATCCCAGACCAACTTAATTCAAAAGCCAGGCTTTTTGCCGATGATGCTTGATTATTCCCCGTTTCAGAAATTAAACATGATACACATATTCTCCAGAAGGATGTGAAGGTGCTTGAGGAATGGCAGAAGAAATGGTTTGATGAACTTTTAATCCTATCTAAATGTTTCACCATGACCATTGGGAGCAGTAAACAAACGCCAAATGTCTACACCTTCTGTGGCAAGGAACTCGGCACAGTCTCATCTCATCCTTATTGGGAATACACTTGTCTGATAATCTAAACTGGGATATTCAAACACAGAAACGTAAGAAAAAGCTCAGCAGGTCTCGGGATAATACGTCGTAACCTGTGGAGCTGTCCAGAAAGGGTCAAGTTACAGCATATAAACCTTTGTTAGACCCAACTGGATTATGGGACAGCAGCATGGGATCCCCATTAAAGAAAAATATCGCAGCTCTCGAAAGGATTCCACGTCAAGCAGCAGTTCTGTAAAAGAGAATATGGGCATGAGAAGGGCACGGCTTTACTAAACTTCTCCAAAGATTGGGATTGGGATGACACTGCAGAACACGAGACGTATGAAAGAATTGACTACACGTTATAAAATGGAAACTGGTTTAATTGATTATAAAAACTGGATGATTATATCGCACTCTACGCGTATCAACAGAGTGCATACAGTGAATATTCATCAAATTAGCTGTAAGGAATACACATATCAAAAATCATTTTTGCCTCAACCATTGTCGACTGGAATCTCTACCATGTGACGTCGTTAACAGTATGGACATTACATCATTTAAGAATAAGCTCAACTTCATTTAAGACTTACTAATTTGGTTTCCAATCCGCACGCTACGCAAAGTTGGTGTGATGTGCCCTGTGTATTTTGCGAACTAAACGCTACAGATACAGATTAAAACACATACAAAGAAATAATGTTAAACCGTAATTGACTCGTGGCGCAATGGTAGCGCGTCTGAAACCCATTTTTCCCAGCGATCAGAAGGTTGCGTGTTCGACTCACGTCGGGGTCCATGCGTTTTGATTATTGGTATATTCAGTTCATCTCTGATTTTAGAAATCAACTGAAGATTTTAGAAGTTTATCATTAACTTTTTTAAATGTATTTAAAAATATGTTGAGGAAATTCTTTCTAAACCATGCCCAAGAAATCAGGGGTCAAAAGTAAAAAATGTGTTGGTGACATGTGAGTGCTAAAATCACAAGAGTCTAGTCCTTTTATTGCTTTAAAACAGTAAAAGACATAATGCTAAACGTAATTGACTCCGTGGCGAATGGTAGCGCGTCTCACTCCAGAATCAGAAGGTTGGGTGTGCGAATCACGTCGGGCGTCAATGCGTTTATATGTTATTCATACACTCTGCGTTATTCGCACATACAGCAGCAAATCAGGTGAAGCCGTTAACAAAAAATCGAGAATGTAGGCGAGTGGTGAAATGTTTAATTGCATCCGCGTACTGGTAATATGACTTCGAACGCGTACGCGTCGGGCAGGACTGGTTATTTTCTCAAGTGGTAAGTTGTTTAAATCTCTGTGATAAATTATAGTTTTCAAAACTATGTTTATTCTAATTAAGGTGAAAAGATTCTTTTGTTCTGTCGTGTATGACTTAGGTTAAAAAACTGAGCATTTACTTTCTCGGAAAAATGGGACAATCAATGCACTTGCACCGAATTTTGATGCTTGTCCAATGCCTCGCTCCTGCGGAGCGCGTGCATTAGACGCATCACAAATCTCAGTGAGCGTGCTTTGGATGTGTACCATTTTTCTTGCAAGAAGTAAATGAGCAGTTATTAACCTATAAATGGTATATCATTTCTTCTCCGATTTTAGAAATCAAATGAAGATTCTAGAAGTTTACATAAACTTGTTTTAATTTATTTAACTATTTGAGGAAATTCTTTTCTATAACCATGCAAGAATCAGGTGTAAATAATGTAAAAAATATGTGTGGTGACATGTGAGTGCTAACATCAAAAGCGTCTAGTCCTCTTATTCTTTAAAACAGATACAAAGAAAAGAATGCAATCTGTAAATTGACTACGTGGCGCAATGGTAGAGCGTCTCATCAGATCAGAAGGTTTGTGTTCGAATCACGTCGGGGTCAATGAGTTTTTATTTATGGGATTACTAGTTTCATCCTCTGATTTTAGAAAAATCAACCTGAAGATTCTAGAAGTTTCATTACATACACTTTTTTTGATTTATTTAACGAATTGAGGAAATTATTTTCTATAAAGATGCAAGAAATCAGATGAAATGCAAAACATATGGTTGGTGACATGTGCGTGCTGACATCAAAATAGTCTAGTCTTTATTTCTTTAAAACAGTACAAAGAAATAATGCTAACCGTAATTGACTCCGTGGCGCAATGTTTAGAGCGTGACTCCAGATCAGAAGGTTGCGTGTTCGAATTTACGTCGGGGTCAATCCGTTTAATTTTATTGGTATACTTCATTTATCCTCCGATTTTAGAAATCAACTGAAGATTCTAGAGTTTAACATAAACTTTTTTAATTCATTTAACTATTTGAGGAAATTCTGTTCTTGACCATACACAAAAATCAGATGTAAAAGGTAAAACACATGGGTTGGGGACATGGTGAGTGATAACAAATCCAAAGAGTCAGTCCTTTTATTTCTTTAAAAAAAGTAAACAAATGAAATAATGCTAACCGTATTGACTCCGTGGCGCCATGGTAGCGAGTCTGACTCCAGATCAGAGGTTGCTTGTTCGAATCACGTCGGGTCATTGTATATTTTTAGTATACAATCATTTCTTCACTCGATTTTAGAAACAATGAAGATTATAGAAGTTCTACAACATTTTTTTAATTTATTTAACGAATTGAGGGGGCGGGGGGTGGAAATATTTGCTATAAAGATGCAGAAATCAGATGTAAATGAAAAACATATGTGTTGGTGACATGTGCGTACAAATATCAAAGGGACTAGTCCTCTTATTTCTTTAAAACAGTCAAAGCAAAAATGCTAAACATAATTGACTCGTGGCGCCAATGGTAGCGCGTCTGACCCCGAGAAGAAGGTTGCGTGTTGAATTCACGTCGGGTCAATGAGTTGGTATTTTTGGTATACTCGTTTCAATCCTCTGTTTAGAAAATCAAACTGAAGATTTTGAAGTTTTTCATTAACTTTTTTAAATTTATTTAACTATTTGAGAAATTCTTTTCTATAACATGCAAGAAACAGGTGTAAAATGTTTAACACATATTTTTGGTGGGACATGTGCTTGCTACCATAAAGAGTCTAGTCCTTTTTTTTAAAAAACAGTACAAAGAAATAATGTAACCGTAATTGACTCCGTGGCGCAATGTTAGCGCGTCTGACTCCAGTTCAGAAGGTTGCGTGTTCGGATCACGTCGGGGTCAATGCAATGTATAGGTAGACTCATTTCTTCCTACCATTTTAGAAATTCAACTGAAAGCGATTCTAGAAGTTTAGACATAAACTTTTTTTAATCTTTAACTATCTGATAAATTCTTTTTATAACCATGCAAGAAATCAGGTGTAAAATGTAAAACACAATGTGGGTGGTGACATGTGCGTAACAAACATCAAAGAGTATATCCTTTTATTTCCTAAAACAGTAGAAAGAGATCGTACCAAATTAGCAGTGACTCCGTGGCACAATGGTAGCGGCATTGATCCAGATCAGAAGGTTTGTGTTCGAATCACGTCGGGTCAATGCGTTTATATTATTGGTATACTCATTTCTTCTTCGATTTTAGAAATCAACTGAAGATCTAGGAAGTTTATACGTCACTTTTTCATTTATTTAACGAATTGAGGAAACTATTTCTATAACCATGCAAGAAATCAGATGTACAATGTAAAACATTATGTGTTGGGGGGAGCATGTGGTACAACTATCAAGTCTAGTCCTTTTATTTATTTAAAACATACAAAGAAAGGAAAGAATGACTAACTAATTGACGCCGTGGCGCATTGGTAGCGCGTCTGACTCCAGATCAAAAGGTTGCGTGTTCGAATAACGTTCGGGGTCAATCGTTTTTATTGATGGTTGATCATTCATCCCCTAATTTAGAACTCAAACTGAAGATTCTAGAAGTTTATACATTAACTTATTTTTAAATTTATGTAACTATTGAGGAAATTCTTTTCTATAACCATGCAAGAAATTCAGGTGTAAAAATGTTTAAACATATGTGTGGTGGACATGTGCGTGCGAACATCAAAAGAGTCTAGTCCTTTTATTTCTTTAAAACAGTACAAAGGAAATATGAAAAAGAATTGACTCGTGCGCGCAATGGTAGCGCGTCTGTCTCCAGATCAGAAGGTTGTGTGTTGCGAATACGTCGGGGTCAATGCGTTTATAATTTATTGGTATATTTTCTATCCTCGATTTAGAACTCAACTGAAGATTAGAATTTTCTACATAAATTTTTTTAATTTTATGTACTATGTGAGGAAAATTCTTTCAATAACACCATGCAAGAATCCAGGTGTAAAATGTAAAAAAATATGTGTTGTGACATAGCGTGTAACATCAAAGAGTATAGTCCTTTTATTTCTTAAAAACCAGTAACAAAGAAATAGAACAGTAATTGACTCCGTGGCGCAATGGTAGCGCGTTGACTCCAGTGAAGCAGGATGCCTGTTCGAATCACGTCGGGGTCAATGCGTTTATATTCATAGGTATACTCATTTCTTCCTCCCATTTTAGAAATCAAATGAAGATTCTAGAAGTTTATACGTAAAACGTTGATTTTAATTCATTTAACTATCTGAGAAAATTTCTTTTCTAAGAACCATGCAGAAATCAGGGGTAAAATGTAAAACACAATGTTTGGTTGGTGACATGGGCGTGGCAAACATCCAAGGGGTCTAGTCTTTATTTCTCTAAAACAGTAGGAAACGATATCGCACCAAATTAAGAAGGGACTCCGTGGCGCAATGGTAGCGCGTCTGATCTCCAAATCAGAAGGCTGTGTGTTCGAATCATGTCGGGGTCAATGCGTTTATATTATTGGTATACTAGTCTTCCTCCGATTTTAGGAAATTCAAACTGAGATTTAGAGTTCTATACTAAACTTTGTTTTTTAAATTTATTTAAACTATTGAGGATAATTTTTCTATAACCATGCAAGAAATCAGGGTAAAATGTAAAACATATGTGTGGTGCATGGCGTGAAATCAAAGAGGTACTAGTTCCGTTTATTTCTTTAAAACAGTACAAAGAAAATATGCTAACGTAATTGACTCTGTGGCGCAATGGTTACCGCGTCTGTCTCCAGATCAGAAGGTTGTGTGTTCGAATCACGTCGGGGTCAATGCGTTTATTTTATTGGTATATTCATTTCTTGCCTCCGATTTTAGAAAGCAAATGAAGATTCTAGAGGGTATACATAAACTTTTTTTATTTATTTACTATGTGAGGAAATCCTTTTCAATAACCATGCAAAGAAAATCAGTGCTAAAAATGAAAACCATATGTGTTGGTGGACATCGTGCGTGAAACATCAAAGAGTCTAGTCCTTTTTTCTTTAAAACAGTACAAAGAAATATGCTAACAGTAATTGACTCGTGGCGCAATGGTAGAGGTGACTCCAGTTAGAAGGTTGCCTGTTCGGAATCACGCGGGGTCAATGGCGTTATATATAGGTATACTCATTTTATTCCTCCCATTTAGAAATCAACTGAATATTCTAGAAGTTTATACGTACACTTTCTTTTAATCTCATTTAACTATATGAGAAATTCTTTTCTAAGACCAGTGCAAGAAATCAGGGTAAAATGTATAACACAATTGTGGTGAAATGTGCGTGCAAACATCAAAGGGTCTGAAAATCCTTTTATTTCTCTAAAACAGTAGAAGCATATCGCACCAAATGTTAGCAAGTGACGCGTGCGCAATGGTAGCGCGTCTGGACTCCAGATCAAAAGGTTGCGTGTTCGAATCCGTCAGGGTCAAGCGTTATATTTATGGTATACCATTCTTCCTCGATTGTAGAATCAAACTGAAGATTCTAGAAGTTTATACATAAACTTTTTTTTTTTAATTCATTTAAAATTGAGGAATTCTTTTCTATGACCATACAAGAACTAGATGGAAAATGTAAAACATGTGTTGCTGACATGTGCGTGCTAACATCAAAGAGTCTAGTCCTTTTATTTCTTTAAAACAGTACAAAGAAATAATGCGAACAGTAATTGACTCCGTGGCCTCATGGTCGCGCGTCTGACTCCAGTAAGAAGGTGGGCGGTTCGAATCACCGAGGGGTAAATGCGGGGTAAAACCTATTTAGAGGTCGAGTTGCTTTAGAGTGCGAGTGATTTTAGAGTTAGAGTTAGAGGTGCTTTTAGAGTTCGAGTTAGAGTTCGAGCTGCTTTAGAGTTCGAGTTGACTTTTAGAGTTCGAGTTACTCTTTGGGTTCGAGTGAATGAATACATGAGGGGTAAATGAAAACAGGTTCAGATAACATAAATAAATGTTATGTGAATGAAGACAGGTAACATAAATGAATACACGTCAGGCAAAAGCAGGTAAATAAAATTGGTAAATAAAAACAGATCAGCTAAATGAAAACAGGCCATGCAAATAAAAAACAGATCGGGTAAAATAAATACAGTTGTGGTAAAAGGAAGACGTTAAAATTGGACATGCGGTGTAGTAACTGAAAACTATCAGCGGAAGTACGGGCTACCATTGGATCCATACAACTTTTTATAATTTTTCTGGATTTTTTCACGTACTTTTTAAACGTGTTTCCCTAGATTTATTTTCTACTTGTTTTTTTAGATTATTTTTTCTTTCTAGATTTGTTATAGAGTCAAAGTCACGCTATTGCAAACAGTCGATCTCTCTCTCTCTCTCTCTCTCTCTTAGGGTTTGGGTCATATATCAACTTTTGGCATCGTTCCAAGCCTTTATCTCTCCGAAATGTCTTCCGCAGCCTGAGCGTCGATTGCCCGCGCTTGACAAACAAGAGCGCACATCCCGCGTAGCAAGAGTTTTTACGCAAAAAAACACATTCTTTACGCACGAGCGCGCGAGTATGGTGGATGCATGGGACCTTTGAACATGAACATCCGTATCACCTATTGTTCTTTGTTCAACACTGGTTTCTTAATTGTGTTTCTCCCTGCATCTGGAAGCAGCGGAGGAATGGGGGGGGGAATTGGCCCCTTACCCCCCCCAGTAGAGCGTTGTACGCACATTTGTCTCGAACGAATTGTGGCTGTCCCCTTAGTCTCAGCAGTAAATTACCCAAATTTACAGGAATTTCGTGATTATGGTAGTCCCCCAGTCCTCAAAAAATATTAATTCTGGTGATTTCACTGGACGGTTGAAAAATAAT
>JAMKCH010016733.1:0-40565 GCA_023653785.1 Ophioderma brevispina | reverse complement strand
GCAATCAATATTTCGATTGGTTTTTGGCTTTACTTGCACCTGTTGGTTTACTCTGCAAACTGAAACACTTTGTACCTGGATATGTATTATATACTCTTTATATTGTACGTTAGTATTTAATACCTTACATAAACTATGGTATCTTAACACTTAAGTGCCCAAGCTAAAAAAACTTCCGTTAGTGCCCAAGGGGGGGTCCTAGGGACCCAAACCAGATAACCACTTTCCCATGGGAGTTTTATCATGACACTAACACAAGTAAATTGGGGTCACGTAAGAACCACATACGCACAATAAAAATAAAAATCCGAACTTTGACCTATGACCAATGGCCAATTTAAATTGACACTCTCCGAAAAAGAGTGGTTCGCACATTTCCATCCTCAGCAACTCCAATATAAGGTTTTGAACCAAATTAATTCATTATATCTACTATAGAATAACCAATTAAAATAATCATTGCAAAATATAGCCAAATTTATACCATCTTGTATTTTTCTCAGAAACTTCAAAATCACTTTGGTTTTCCCATAGCCTTACGGTCATGACAAAATTAAAATTATCAGCATATAAAAGGTTATTTGATTTAAGTATTATTAATTAATGCCTCCTAAGGTATATATCTAAGCAAATAAAATCCAATTTCTATAAATTTAAAACTTTAATTTTTAATATCTGTTTTTTTCACTTCCGTTGTGCCCGGGGGGGGGTGGTTCTAGGACTCCAACCTTAATTTATTCTCAATGACGCGTGGCGGATTTTTAATTTTTTAGATCCGGAGAAGGTTTCATAAATAGACAATAGCAAAAAAAAACTCTTGAAAAATTGGATTGCGTAACCGAGAAATCGTAAAATATCAAATTTGGGTACTATGGACCCCCCCGGGAACTTAAGTGTTAATATGGGTAGTTCCAATAAAACATATTAGGATTAAAAATTTAAGTTGCAAAACTGTGCGTTAAGGATGTTTTCGAATAGGACATATAGGTTGTTCCTTCTGGACCATTATTCTCAAAATTCAATTTGCTGAATGTATTTGATACATATAAGCTGGAACCTGGAGTGTTTATGTATAAACACTATACTGACCAATTACCAAAACCTTTTGAGAATTACTTTGTAAAACATGCCCAAATACATAAATACCATACAAGAAATGGCCACAATTATAGTATTAATAATAACAGGAAACTGTTTTCTGATCGCGCTGTGAGAAATTCTGGACCAAAATTATGGAATTCTTTGGACAATAATATCAAAATGTGCAAATATAATTGTTTTAGAAATCAATTCAAATCTATACTCGTAGCTGAATATGAATGAGTTTTGTTGTATTGGGGCATGTCTTGTTTTGTGTGTATGTGTATGTGTGTATTTTGTTTGGTTTTGTATGAAACTTCTTAGGTTTAGGGGATGATCACATCTGGCCTTATTGGCCTCTCGATCATCTCCTCAATATCATTGTTTTTGCGTCTTTGTAAGATTTATGTGATGATATTGAAATAAAGTTGATTGATTGACTTACAGGTATTCTAAATTGCTTCCGTCGTGCCCTATCGCAAACGTCCATATCTTGTCATCGTTCTCGCCATCTAATAACCAAGTAAAATAAACAAAAAGGGCAAACAAATAAAAGAAGTAAATAATGATTTTCCGTCGTCAAAATTGTGTTATATAAAGTATACTCTTAGAAGTAGATGTAATTTACAGAAAACGTGTATTTTAAAGGAGGATCATTATTTACGCCGGGGGAATGGAGGGCTTGAGGGGGTTAATTGCAAGCGAGAGGGCCCGGGGAAGGGAAACATGCACATTTTCGACAAGGAGAGAACTTGAACTTAGATAAATAATTTCATAAATCAGGGTGAATGCGAAATTGTTGAAGGTAAGCCAAGGGGAACACGAAATCTTCCCGGAAAATGTTTGCCTTAAAAAGTTGAACTAATAACCACTCCCTAATTTTCTGTATATACAAAATAAACTTTCACAATAGAGGAGCTTCAGATCTGCCTGAAGAAACTGAACACCACCAAGACGCCTGGTCCCAACAACATTCTTGCAGTAATCTGGAAGAATCCACTATTCCTTGATCAACTGTTAGAATTTTGTAACAACGCCTACATGGGAAACACACCAGCAAAATCGTTGTATCACCTCTACCAAAAACACCGGCCTCCAACAACCCCAAAACTACAGAGGAATCGCACTGTCATCACTGGGCTCAAAGATCTACAAATAATGCTGCTCACATAACATTTCAATAGATCCCATTCTCAGACGGAACCAGAATGGTTTCCGCAAAGGCAGATCAACACTACTTCAGATACTTGCCCTCGGAAGAATTTCCAAGAGAAAAGCTTCAATTGTGTTTGTGGACTTCTCCGAGGCTTTTCACAGGGTTAACAGGGATGTAATGCTATCAACTACGGTGTTCCAGACAAGACTGTCAAAGCAATTGCCAGTATGATGACCATCTAGCTTTGTGTAGACCATGGATGGGTCCACAAAGGAGTTCCTAACAATTACTGGAATCCTCCAAGGAGATACTCTTGCTCCCTATCTCTTTGTAATCGTGGTCGATTACATCCTTAGACAGAGTCTTGACATCATAAACGACAAGGGACTCACCATCAAACCCAAGCGTTCAAGGCGTCACCAAAGTCGGCATTTCACAGACCTTGACTATGCAAATGATCTAGCTCTAACAGCCGATCTGATATGTGGTGCACATGATCTACTAGCATCTTGTGAGAATGCTAAGACAAAGTCGACCTACATCTAAATGCCAAGAAGACGGAATATATAAACCGTCTCACGGGCAGAGTTTCCAAAACCATCGAAATATCCTGTGTCTGTAAACTCAATAGCTGAGCAACTCCTCGCAAATGGTCATTTCAAGGATATTGATAAAGATCACACTCACTCTGCTATACTAGATTCCATTTGATAGTGGAATAGTCTCTACTTTTTTGTAGGGGGGTATGAATTGAGGGGATTAGTATATAAAACTTTAGTCCGTGTATTTCTGGTATGATGTGCACTATAGCTATGATAGCCAACCCTGAGCGGTTGGGCCATTCACAGACCCGGCACAGTCCCAATCAATAGTGAAAACATTAACCCTAGAATGTTCAAAGAAAGCGCAAACTAAATCCAGGAATAGTTTCAGTGAACTGAAAGCAGGTGAAAGCTGATTTTATGAATAGCGAAGATAAAAGTTTTGCATTGTAACACACAGGTGACTGAAGCCTTCTAAAATTTACGTTATGTTGTTGGTATGCAATGTTTAAAATCAATTCTGGGGTGATTCAGACACAGAATTAGAAGATTAAAGGTAAGTAGTTCAAGTTTATTTAACATCATATGACCTATACTGAAAAGTATTGAGTAGGGCATTATGGCACAGCATAGGCCTATGGTACTTTAACATGTTTAAGACACTGAACAATCAGTATTGACTGGACGAACAACTTAACTTTATTTAAGTTGGCAAGTTTCTTTCAAACGATTCTCTTTTGTTATTGCGGATGAGAAACGAAGATTTCTGGGCACCTATTTGTCCCCTATTTTGAGTAAATGGACGAAGTCCAAACTCCGCCCATAATCTACATCAATTGGGAATATACGGATAAAAAGAGATCACCAACTTCGTGGACCTGGCGTGGCCCGTGTCACTTTCAAAACCCGTTGATCACTAGATTGCTCACCTTGCTATCAGCCAACTAAAGAGTGGAAAGGCCCAGGAGCCCTGTAAAAATGCCAGCGAGTCGTGATGGCACGCACCGGCCACGATTGTCTTGAATTTAGCTACAGGAGTTCTACACGTGTTGCACCTTCGTACCAACCAGTCCTTACCCAAAATCTGGAGGAGTGCTACCATTCATCACAATTCCAAACAAATAAGGGCATGTTGACCAAACCCACGAACTACCGTCCAATATCACTACTGTGTGTTTACTTCAAACTCATTGAGAGGATGATGCTGGCCCGGCTGGAGCCAGTCATCCAATCCCATCTGTGACGAAAACAAGCAGGATTTCGCACTGTGGGGCGATAATAGCACTGTCCATAAGATTGTAAACTCACAAATTATATGAGGAGACTGGAAAAGCGTCGAAAGGCATGTGTCATCTAAGGCTGGACCTTATTGCAGCATATGACACCGTTGTGGCACCAAGGCTTGACACTCAAGCTTCTTAGGACAATACCGGATCGTACCTTGTACAATTCATATGCAACAAGCTTGCAAACCGTAGGTTGTTCTCAAGACCAGTGAAGGGCAGAGCAGTCGACTATGTCGCGTTAGGAACGAAGTCCTACAAGGATCAGTACTGGCTTCCCAATGCTGTTAATTTTTTTTGTATACAGCGATCTACCCAAAAAAACATCAGACAATTAGGCGACGCCGACGATCTTGCTCCTTCTTCACTCGGGACAGAAGCTGGACTGAAGCTAGAAAAGTACACTTACTGCAGATATGGCCCTATTGCAGCATATCTCAAAGAAAACTGGAAGACTAAGCTGAGTTGAAGTCAAACCACCGCTAATGCCTTCCATTTTAACATCAAAGAGGCCTCATCACCAGCTCTTCAAATCAACCTCACCTCTGCCATAAAATTCATACAACAACTTATCTAGGAGTGAAGCTGATGGAAGCTTACTTCTCGCAGCATCTCGGATGGTCAGTATGTGCAAAGGTATCTGCGAGGAAAACCTCTGTGCAGACTTGCTGGATATTCATTGGGTGCTTGTTCCATCCACTCTACCCACCACCGTCTTGGCTCTGGTCTACGTGGCTGCACTAAATTTTTGCCGCCCCAGCATGGTGCAATAGCTCTCACAAAAAATAAGCTAGACAGAGACATTCAACGAGACCATGAGAACAATTACTGGCTCCTTCGTCCCACTCCATCGAGTTTCTACCAGTACTTTCACGCATTGCACCTGACCAGTGCTAGGAGAGAAACTCAACACATAGACTCGTGAATAAGGCTCTGTTGGACAACAAGCCCCTGCTGCAATAAACACTGTCAAAGAATCACCAGCTCGGCCGACAGATACTGTGCTCTCGTCGACCCTTCTGCCGACACGCCCTTGCTAAACTCTCCATCTCCCTATTCAACATCTTAACAGACATGTACACTGCCTGGACTAGTACCTCCAAAACCAAGACATTCACTATCACACCATGAAGAACTCAAACATGGTAGCAATCTTACATAAAGGATTCGCCACCAGGAGGTCTGTCGTTTCAACCGCAATATGCACCGATGGGGGGCTGCAGCCATCTCGAGCCTGAAATGATGCTCTTCGTCACAGACTGCATTTCACATTCTCAATGAGTGCCCTACCTTTCGGTCCACGTGGATTATGAGAATTCTTAAACATCTAACCATCCACCAGTGAGCTCGACTCACCAATTCTAAACATATTTAGCTGCTGCCTCATCGCAAGAAAGAAAGACGTCAATGAGGGATGCTAATCATCAACCTATCTGCACTAATAGTATGGGAGAGTGTGTAATTGTGGGCTTTTTTGCTACAATTGGAAAATTTTGGGTCGTAAAATGTAGGTAAGTGGTCCCAGGATCAAATCAAAAATGTTACATTTTTTTATCCCTTCCGTTTGGCGGCCAATCTTGGATTTCAAAAATGGCTACCATTTAAACATATTTTGCTTGTATATCTGGGTTATTCTTTTTTTTTGAGCAACATAGAAGGTTCATATTGGTGGCAATAACCCATGTTTTTGATTTGTCAAGGAACACAAATATCACGTTCAGAAAGTCGCAGATTGTTCCCTTCTGGCGGACATCTTGAATTCAAAATGGCTGCCATTTTGAACAATTTTGCTCTATATCTGGACTTCTGAGAACATAGAAGGCTCAAGTGGCCCGGCAAAACACCATGTTTGTGGGTCAAGGGACCACAAATATTACCTTACAAAAATGTTGATTGTTTCCCCGGCAGCCATGCTTGAATTTCAAAATGGCTCCATTTTAACCATACTTCACCCAATATCTCGGACTTCTGGGCAACATAGAAAGCTTCAAAGTTGGTGCTAATACCCATGTTTGTGATCAGGAAACAAGTATATTACCATTCAGAAAGTCGAGATTGTTTCTTAAGGGCGATCTGGAATTTCAAAATGGTCGCCATTTTTAATATGTACTACGCCCAATGTAGGGGACCTTCTGAGAAAGACATATATAGAAGGCTCCATTTGGTGGGTGGCAATACCCATGTTTGGTGATGTTTTGATATTGATGTTGTGGGTAGAGTGTCACCGTGAAACGACAAAAGTAAGGGGACCATCCCCAACAAAAAAGGGTTGCTGGAGACCTGGCAAACCGCTACTATTTTAGCAAATTGACGAGCTGAGTTTTGTAAACGTAGCACCGGGCTTTTGAAGTCAGTGCTTCCAGAGTGAACATTGGTCTCTTCCAATAGGATGATGGGTGGGTCTCTAACGCTTATGAAGTCAACCATGAGATTGGGACCAAAAAGAGCAAATGACAACTGTTCATCCAGCACATACAACGTCCGACACTATAAAAAAAGCCAAGAAAGGAAGAACTTGTACAGTGAATCGCAGCTGTATGATATTGATGTCATCTGCATTTACAAGAAAACAAACTGAGCACAGCGAATATCCAGCTATGCACTTCTTCAGCCTTCCGCATGGAAATAATCACCACCAAGACGCCTGGGTTCCCAACAACATTCTTTGCAGTAATCCGGAAGAATCCACTATTCCTTGATCAACTGTTAGAATTTGTAACAACACATACATGGGAAACAACCAGCAAATCGTGTTGTGTAACTCCTCTACCAAAAACACCGCCTCCAACAACCCCAAAAAACACAGAGGAATGCATGTCATCACGGCTCAAAGATCTACACAACTCACTGCTGTACTCAACATAAATCATTTACACATAGAATCCCATTCTCAGACGGAACCAGAGGTTCCGCAAAGGCAGAATCAACACTACTTCAGATTACTTGCCCTCGAAGAATTTCAAAGGAGAAAAAGCTTTAATTGTGTTTTGGGGACTTCTCCGAGCGTTTAACAGGGTGAAAACAGGGATGTAATGCTATCAACTACGGGTTCCCAGACAAGACTGTCAAAGCAATTGCCGGATGATGACCATCTAGCTTTGGTAACAGGAGGGTCCACAAAGGAGTTCCAACATTACTGGAATCCTACAGGAGATACTCGTGACCCCTATTCTTGTAATCGGGTCGATACATCCTAGACAGAGTTTGACATCATAAACGACAAGGGAATCACATCAAACCCAAGCGTTTCAAGGCGTCACCAAAAAGTCGGAATTCCACAGACCTTGACTATGCAAGGATCTAGCTCTAAACAGCCGATCTGATATGGGGTGCCACATGATCTACATGATCGTGTGAGGAATGCTAAGACAAAGTAGACATAATCTAATGCCAAGAAGACGGAATATATAAACCGTCTCACGGGCAGGAGTTCAAAACCATCTCGCAATATCCTGTGTCTGTAAACTCAAGTAGACTGAAGCAACTCCCTGACAAATGAGTCCTTCAAGGGATATTGATACAGATCACCACTCACTGCTTACTTAAGATTTCCAGTTTATTATGCGGGGTAGGGGGGTATGATATTGAGGGATTAGTAGATAAAACTTTAGTCCGTGTTATTTCTGGTATGATGTGCACTATAGCTATGATAGCCAACCCTGTGCGGTTGGCAATTGGGCCCGTCTACAGGACCCCCGGCCACAGTCCCAATCAATAGTGAAAACATTAAACCCTAGAATGTTCAAAGAAAGCGCAAATTAAATCCAGAATAGTTTCAGTGAACTGAAAGCAGGTGTGAAAGGCGGATTTTCATGATTAGCGAAGATAAACGTTCTGTATTGTAACACAAAGGTGACTGAAGCTTCTAAATCTAAAATTTACGTTATGTGGTTGGTATGCAAGGTTTAAAATCAATTTGGGGTGATGCAGACACAGAAATTAGCAAGATTAAGGGTAATGTAGTTCAAGTTTATTTAACATCATATGACCTATCTGAAAAAAGTATTAAGTTTAGGGCTTATGGCACAGCATAGGCCTATGGTACGTTAACATGTTTTTAAGACACTGCACATCAGTATGGATGGAAGAACAACTTAACTGTATTTGTATTTGGCCAGTTTCTTTCAAACCGAATCTCTTTGATTGCGATGAAAGAAAGAAATCGAAAGCATTTTCGGGGTACTATGTCCACTATTGTGAGAAGGGGACGAAGTCCAAAATCCCGCCATACTCTACCATCAATTGGAATTACTATAAAAAGAGATCACCAACTTCGTCGAGCCCTGGCGTGGACGGGTCACTTCAAAACCCTTCTCACTAGATGAGCTCACCTCTGCTATCAGCCAAATAGAGTGGAAAGTGCCCAGGAGCCTGAAAATGCGCGGAGTTCCTGATGCACGCACCGCGGCCCACGATGTCTTGAAGATGCCTCCAGAGGAGTTCTAACGTGAGCCTACCACCAACGTCTTACCCAAAATCTGGAAAGGAGTGTACCATCATTCACATTCCAAACCATAAGCCTGTTGCAACCCCACGAACTACCGTCCAAGTATCACTTACTGTGTGTTTCCTTCAAAACTCTTGAGAGATTGATCCTGGCCCGGCTGGCGCCAGTCATCGAATCCCATCTGTTGAGAAACACAGCAGGTTTTCGCCGTGGTCGGAGCACTATCCATCACATTGTAAAACTCACAAATGATATTGTAAGGACGAGCTTTGAAAAGCGTCGAAAGGCATGTGTCATCTAACGTGGACCTGATTGCCGAGCATATGACACCCTCTGGCACCAGGGCTTGACACTCAAGTTTCTCAGGAACCATCACCGGATCGTCACCTTGTACAATCATATTGCAACAAGCGCAAACCGTAGGTTGGTCTAAGGGACCAGGGAAGGGCAGAGCAGCGACTAAGTCGCCGTTTATGGAACGAAGTCCTACAAGGATCAGTACTGGCTCCATGCTGTTAAATTTGTATAGTCCGCGACTTACCTCAAAACAACATCTAGACAATTTAGCTACGCCGACGATCTTGCTCTATTACCGGATGCAGAAGTGGAGGAAGTAGAAGACAAGACATGGCAGACATGGCCCTACTTACTCTCAAGACCTGGAGACTTAAGTTGAGTGCGTCAAAACACGCTAATGCCTTCCATTTAACATCAAAGAGGCCATCATCAACTCCAAATCAACCTCAACCTCTGCCATAAAATCATTACACCAAATTATCTGGGATTGAAGCTTGATCGGCAGCTATGTTATCGGCAGGCAAACATCCCTCGCTCGAGTCGTATGTGCACAAGGGAGCTTCGAGGGAAAACACTCCCTGTGCCACTTGCTGGATCTTCATGGGGGCTTGTCCATCCACTCTACGCAACTCCGCCCTGGCTCTGGTCTAAAGCGCTGCTAAATATGCCCCCAGCATGGTGCAAAGCTCGGTCACAAAAAATAGTTAGACACGGTAATCATGCAACGAGACCATGAGAAACAATACTGGCTGCCTTCGTCCCCACTCCATCTGAGTGTCTACCAGTGATTTCAGGCAGTTCACTGCAGGGCTTCGGGAGGATTGAAAAATCCACACAAATTAGACTCGGAATAAGGTCTGTGGACAACAAGCACTGCTCATACAATGTCAAGAATCACGCCAGCCGCAGACAGACGCGCTCTCGGCGAGCCATTCTGTCGACACACTGACTCTAAATCTAAAGCTCCCGTATTCAAACATCTTACAGACATGGTGACATGCCTGGCTAGATACCCAAAACCAGACCCAATTCACGATCACACCTATGAGCAGAACTCCCACATGGTAGCAATTCTTCCAGTAAGGGATTCGACAGGAGTCTGTCGTTCAACAGCACTCGCACCGAGGGGGCGGCGCGACATCTCGAGCCGCAAATAGTGGATCTCGTCACCAGACTGCATTCACATTCTCATTGACTGCTCTACCTTTTGTAAACCGGTGGATATAGACTTCTTAAACTCCAACCAATCAACAGTGGCATGACTCCACCAATTTCGACATATTTAGGGCTGCTGCCTCATACGCAAAAAGGAAGACGTCAAGAGGATGATAATCATAACCTATCTGCACTACTAGTATGGGAGTGTGTCATTGTGGCTTTTTGCTACAATGTAAATTTTTGGCGTCTTTTAAATGTAGGGAATGGTCCCAGGAATCCAAAATCAAATTGTCACAATTTTTTTATTCACTTCCGTTGGCGCCATCTTGGATTTCAAACATGGCTACATTATTCAACATATTGTTGCTTTATATCGGGACTTCTGAGCAACATAGAAGGTCAATTGGCAATACCCATGTTTTGATGCATGGAAACCAAATATCACATTGAAAGTCGCAGATGTTCCATTCGGCGGACATCTCTTAAATGTCAAAATGGCTGCCCATTTTGAACATATTTTGCTCTATATCTGGATCTCTGAAGCAACATAGAAAGGCTCAAGTTGGGGCAACACCCATGTTTTTAGTACGCTGTTTTTTCAGTTTCGCTCGGTTGGTGTGGTGAGTGTCAAATTGGGGGACACAAAATACACTTACAAAAAGTAGATTGTTTCTTCCGGCAGCCATCTGGAATTTAAAATTGGCTTGCCATTTAACTATACTTCAACCAATATCTGGACTTCTGGGCCAACATAGGAGTAGAAGCTTCAGTTGGTGGCAATACCCATGTTGTGATATCAAGGAACAAGCTAGATTAGCATTCAGAATAGTCGAAGATTGTTTCTTAAGGGGCTATCTTGAATTTCAAAATGTCCCGCCATTGTTTAATATATTCTACGCCCAATGTCGGGACTTTGAGAAACATAGAAGGCCTACATTGGTGGCAAACCCCATGTTTGTGATGTATGAATTGATGTTGTTGGTTTAGAGTGTCACCGTGAAAGACAAAGCTATAAGGGACCATCCCAACAAAAAAAAGGGTGGCTGGAGACTGGCAAATCAGCTACATTTAGCAAATTGCACAGAGCTGACGTTTGTAAACGTAGCACCGGTTTTGAAGGTCAGTTCCAGATGGGACATTGGTATCTTCCAATTAGGAGATGGGGGGTCCTAAAGCTATTGGAAGTCTCAACCCTGTATATTGACAAAAAGATGCATGGAAAATTCATCATCAGCACATACAACGTCTCAGACACTAGCAACAACAGCCAAGAAAGACGAACTTGTACAGAAGCAAGCTGTATTGAGAGTGATGTCATCGCATACAGAACCCCCACACGTGAGCACAGCGAATATCCGATGGCTATGCAGTATTACAGCCCCGCCGGAATAAATAATAAGAAAAATGCAGCTCAAGGCTGGTGTGGGGTTTCTTTGTCAAAGGCTCTCAAGTCACGCACCAGGCTTGTCAACTATAATGAGCGCATCATGAAGCTTACACTGATGGATAATCCTGAAACAACAGTCATTTGATGCTACCATCCAGATGAAAATGTCTCTCGCTTTCACCATGGACTGTCCACTGTCACCGGTGCAGTTAATTCGAGCCCATAATCTTCTGGCATCCTCTGGGAGATTGCGGGTGCTGTTCTTGGGCATGGAGGGACGCGCTGTAGAGTGCAGCGGAATGGTGCCATGGAGGTGGGGGGGTGCGTGAGGGAGGAATTCGTTGAAACGGATTAGCTCTGTTGCCACTCAAGCAAGGAGACTGTGGACATACCGTCGCCCCCCATGGAGAACTTGTCCAGCTGGACAAATTCTGGCAAGGGGGGGGGAGAACTGCATTAAGAAACTCAAGAGCCTACATTACTTTTTAAGACTGATAAGTCTGATAATAGAATTGTTCTCTGCAGGAGAGGAATAAGTTACCGTCAGGGTAAACCCCTCCTAGAGATCCCTTGAAAACAATTGACTGGAAGAAGCTAGTGGGAAGATTCCACAAGCTCGTGAGCAGTATACTGTGCTGTACATTAACAGGTCACTTACTCTGTGATGAGCTGAAGATAGCACCCCAGCCCCAGATATTGATGCCGTCACTTCGGCAACAAAGAAGAAATTGAACTGGAAGATGCTAACCTAAAGAAAGAAGAAGACTAGGCCTTTGCCTCAAAATGACAAAGTCATCAAGCCACAGAGAAAAACTGTAAAAACTGCAACAAGAAGCCACAGGACTAAATCCCCAGAGGCTCCAACAGGAAAACTTGATGCGAGGCAATATAGCGGTCACACTTGATGATACTTACACAGTGGTGCTGAGGAGCATGTTAAGTCCCAAGGCTGAAGCACTTGAACCCAACCCATCCAAAATCAAGGATGCTGCTGTCTGGGGAGGGGCACTGAGCGTAGCTGGATGATAAGAAGGACCCCACCTATAAGAATCAAAGGTTGTAACAACGAAAAAGCGCCTCGGAAACATGGTTTCAGCATTTAGTTCTACTTGCAAGCAGTCAGAATATCACTAACCTGGATGAACCTTTCTTCAATCACAAGATAGCAGACTGGACCTTTCACTATAGAGGATTTGAGTTGCTGGAAGAAAACTGAAACACACCAGACCGCCTTCGTCCCAACAACAATCCTGCAGTAATCTGGAAGAATCCACATTTCATGATCAACTGGTTGGAATTTTGTAACGACACCTACGTGGAAAAAACCCAGTGCCAAAAGAAAGGTGACCGACCTCCAACAACCCAAACAAACTAAGAGGAATCACACTGTCACCAATGGCCTCTAAGATCTACAACTCATGGCTCAACGAATCGTTTTCTAACATAGATCCATTCTCAGACGAAACCAGAAGGTTTTCGCAAAGGCTAGATCCAACACTACCTCCGGGAGGAAACAACTTGCCCTCAGAAGGAGGTAGAAGTGTGAGAATTTCAAAAATGAAAAGCTCAATGTGCTTGTAGACTTTCCAAGGCTTTGACCGTGTTCAGAGAGATGGTGTAATGCTGCATATTTTCACCACTATTGGTGTTTCCAGATGAGACTGTCAAGAGCATTGCCAGCATATATGATAATCCATCTAGATTGGGCGACCAACATGCATGAGCCCACAAAGGAGTTCCTAACAATAATCTTGTCCCTATCCTTAGTAATCGTAGGGTTGATTACATCCTCAGAGAGTCTTGCCATCATGAACGACAAGGGGATCTCCCATCAAACCCAAGCGTTATAGATGTCACCAAAGTCAGAATCTCACAGCTGTAACAGCCGATCTGACATGTGGTGCACAAGATCTACTAAAATTACTTGAAGGAATGTGGCAGACAAAGTCAGCCTACGTCTAAAAAATGACAAGAAGAAGGAATATTGACCGTCAATGAGGAAGATAATAATAACCATTCACTACAGGACTGGTACCCAACTCAAAGAGTCATGGACTTCAAGTACAGGGGGGGTCATATGTTACCGGCCGACAGCAAGAAAGCTTCTGTCACGCAAATATTAAGGACAAAGTTGAATGCCGGCAATTAAATTACACCACCATATGGCAATATAGGTATTCCAATCAACCAAACTGAAAGAGTTTCTGAGCCTGTTGATAGAGTCATCCTGTTATATGGATCTGAGACCTTGACCACGAAGAAAGAACTACAGGATAGAATGGAAGGCACCTAACCCGGCTTCTTATGCGAGTAGTACCAAACATATCCTGGAGGGAGGCACGGGACCAAAGCACAATATGGAGATATCCCTCCCAATTTCATATTCTGTTGCCCAACGCCGAGCATGATTTGCCGGTCATGTATCGGGCGATTGAGAAAGTAGTCTAGGACATCACAGGTTGGACGCCGGTAACTACATTGACGCAAGGCTCGAGACATGTCACAACATGATCCATCTGAATCCCCAACTTAATGAAGACAGGGACATTGGCGCTATGTGGTGAACAGCTCTGCGGTTGTGGACGATAGATAGATTAGGTGTGGTGTTGTTTAAACTTGAAATTTCACTGGAGAAAATATGGACAGCAATAACATTGAAACCCCTAATACAAACTTATTAAAACACCCAGTAGCCCTCGCTTTCTCCAGGTTCAATGCGTTAAGTGGTTCTGGTGTATTAGGATGTATATCTGATTAGAAAGGAGCATTTGAGTTATTTGCTCAAGGCCAGAATCGGGCGAAGTCGAAGTATAGTAAAAATAGTGGCCATTGTGAAATCCAAACATGGCTGTCAGAGGGAAACAATCTGCGGATATCTCTTGATGTTGTAATATCTATTTTCCTAACATCACAAAAAAGGAGTATGCCACCAAATGGGCCTTCTATGTTGCCCAGAAGTCCAGATATTGGCGAAGTATACATTAAAAGGCAGCCACTTTGATTCAAGATTGGCCGCTCAGAAGATAGGAAATAATGGTGACTTCTGGCTGAATATATTGTGTTCCTTGATGCTCACAAACATGGGTCTTGTCACCAATTGGAGCTTCCATGTTGCTCAGAAGTCCAGATATTGGGCGAAGTATATGTTAAAAATGGCAGGGCCATTTGGAATATTCAATAATGGCCCGCTGAAGGAAGCTGCTGAAGGAAAAAATCGGTGATTTGTTTGGATGAATATTTGCGTTCATGAATCACAACATGGGTTTTGAACACAGCGAGCCTTCTCTGTGATCAGAAGTTCAGATATAGAGCAAAATATGTTGGAACAATGGCGGGCCATGAAATTCAAGAGGACTCCTCGAAGGAAACTGTCTGTGACTTGTTGGCGGATAGGGGGTTTTTTGTGTTCGTGTGACCATCACACACATGGTATTGCCCACCAATTGAGGCCTTTCTATGTTGCTCGAAGAAGTCGAGAAAAGAGCAAAAGGCAAAATATGTTGAAAATGGCAGCCATTTGAAAACCAGATGGCCACCAAAACGACGAGATAACAAAAATGTAACAATTGATTGGGATTATCGGACCATTTCTACATTTTAAGACCAAAACTTCGCAATGGTAGCAAAAAAAGCAACCCAAATCTAAAACCATCACACCACCGCCCCAGAATACAGACGAAACACTCAAAGAGGTCAGGACTTCAAGTACCTGGGGTACCATGTATGCGAACAGCCAAGAAGGGATCCTGTTACGCAAGGACCAAGCTCTTGGATGCCTGCATACACCCTCCAAGTACGGCAATCCGCGTCTCTGTAATTCAAAATAAAGACGAAGCTCTTTAGAGGCTTGTGGAGAGTATCCTGTTATAGGATCTGAGGACCGGACCCTGAAGAGCTAAGGATAGACTTGAGTGGGTACCTAACCAGGGTTCTTATGCAGAGTACAAAAAAAGTATGATCCTGGGCTGTTGAGCATAATGACCAAAAGGCACATGGAGAATCCCCTAACTCAATTACTTGTGCCCACGCCGAGCAACGATCTGGGTTGTCAATGTTTTAGTGCGATGATCTCAGAACGTCAAATGTTGAAGCTTACCATGCCAAAAAGGGTCGTCGCCCTTAAATACTGATGTGATTGACGAGGCACAAGCAGCGATCCATCAAATCTCATAAGTAAACGGGACAGGGACATTGGCGCAAACGAGGGGAGGAACAGCATCCGGCTGCGGCGATGAGAGGTTCTCTGTTCAACTTATAGCGTGTTTGCGGGAGTCTCTGTAAATACCGGATTTCCCCCTGAAAAAAATCCAGCTTTTTAACGTAAATTAGACAATCCGTAATTTACAGAAAATATAGCTAATGCGGCCATCCTCAACGGTTAAACATCCAGGTTCTGTACATTTTTCTAATAATAGCAGAGATTTATATAGCGCCTTATGCGATTGGCCTCTAAGCGCTTTCACAAATGGTCGCTGATCACGCCCAACCATACCACAAACCATTTAGCATCATTTCAAGGGATGCAGCCGATCGGGATCAGCGCTTTCCCTTATCAGCAAACATACATCGAGATAACCATCGCAGCCGGGACCAGCTTCCCAAATATCGCATAGGTAAATCAGGACAACCAAGCGGTTAATTTCTTGCCCAGGGAAATTACAAGATAGCTGAATCTCACAGGGCTCGAACGCACGCCTATACGCATGGATGAGCATGCACTGGAGTCGAGCGCTTACTTGATTGAGCTATCTTGTCCGCTTTTCTACAGGATCTACAAGTTACAGGAGTATTGTAAAACTACTTCCAGGAGTGTAAGGGCATGAACGCATTATAAGCAAACAAAAGTCGGAAGTACGCGGGGCGTAATTTATGTCCCCGCCCCGCCGAATATCGCGATCAAAAAACGAGAGCATCAATGATGCAGACGTTTACCCACGATTGTACTTATCATTATGTTGGATTTGCAGCATATTTCAAATTCGTCGCTGTTCTAACATACCGACACATGAGGAAAAAGCTGTTTTGAGAAAATTAAGTGTTAAGTTTTTGAAAAATGTAAAATTTTGTTGATGCAATTCAGTAGGTGTTTTTCATTTATAATGACAATTGTAAGATTACCTAATATCTAGACATTATTTGCATACTATTCTGAAGTTTGCTGCACGTATTGACTTATGTGTAGCGAATACGTGATTCAGGAGAATTGACCAAAGGAAAGTGACGTTTAGCTCAGGGGGAAATGAGACAGATTTAGTTTGTATTAGTGGCAAGAGGAAGAGAAAATTTCTGAAGAATGTTAACGTGATTCCAGGGTAATTGCAACACAGGTTGGTGGTTGCAGATGTGGGTAAAAGAACGGTGAAAAAGGTGGTGAGGATGGTAGTGCAGGAGAGGAGGAAAGTATGGAAGCTGAAAGAAGAGACAAGAATTTTGAGGCGAGATTTTGGGAGCTTGTGGTGCCTGATGTGTCAGATTTGTGGGGGTGCTTTATAGAAGGGGTGTTATAGGCATGTGATGAAGTGTGTGGGAAAAAGGTAGGAGAGGTAAGAGAGATACGGGATGGTGGAATGCAGAGGTGAAGGGGAAAATAGTGAGAAAGAAAGATGTATATAAGGATATGAGGATGAGAATAAAGTGAGGTATAAGAGGTTGAAGAAGCGAGCAAAGAAAGTGGTGGCAAGGGCTATATGAAGGAGGAGGCTGAGAAGGGGCTGAGTGAGTTGAGAGCGAATCCAATGTGTATAAGATTGTGAAGCCAATGAAAAAGGATGGAAGACATGGCGAAAGGGGAAAATGAATGCGGGGAAGTTATGGAAAGTTTAATTTCAGTAATAGAGATAGGTAGAGTCTGGCAAGAGCATATGGAGAGAATCATGAATGAGGCCTGGGAGAATGAGTGGGATCAGAAGGTGGAAGCTGGTTTGGTGGAAGGATCAGTTAAGGGGGGTCAGCCGGGAGGAGGTAGTGAAGGCAATTAGAGAAATGAAAAAAAAAAGAAATGCGGCTGGACCCTCGGAGGTGAATGTTAAGATGATTAATGCGATTCTCAAGTGCTGCAAATGGTGCCTTAAGGAGAGGGGCCAGGACAAAGATTGTACAGGGGTCAAATTTTTAAAAGCTTACCACATTATGTGTCTAACCGTAAGGATTCAGAAAAGGTATAGTTTGTAATATCTAAAGCCTAAAGTTTCAAAGTTATAGGCTAAAAAAGCAATGATCAATTACAAGGTCAATTTCAGTTGTACACGGGTCAAATTTTAAAGTTACACCGATTTGGATGAAAAATGGTGCAAATTATTGGTGGAGTTCATAGGATTCAAATAAGGAATAGTTTTTGACGGTCTTAAATGCTTAGTTCCCGGTGTAGGGGGTACAGAAGGTCAACGTCCATTGCATTCAATGGAGCTTGACCTTGTTTCCCCCTACTTTGTTAAGCAAATATTTGAAACACTCAAAACTATTCCTTATTTTAATCCAATGAGCTACACCAATAATTTGCACCATTTTTATCCAAATCGGAGCAATCTTATTAAATTTAAAATACATATACAATTAAATGTAATTAGGTAAAATGTAATAAATACACTCCAAAAATATTGAGTAAAAAACGTCACAACCCTTTATGTCGAGTAAAATCTTAGTCAAAGTTGAGTAAACTTTACACTAAACTGGGTATATTTTACCCAACAACCCAACAATGACTAAGGTTTACTCAACTTTGACTAAGATTTTACTCAACAGTAAGGGTTACGTCCTTTTTACTCAACATTGAGTATTTTTTATAGTGTAGTACTCACTATAAACAAGGTGGTCTATTGCTACGGTACAATTTGAAATCCGTTGATTATAAAATATTTTGCCTATCAGTTAATAGAACAATAATATTACTTTTTAAAATAAACAATATAATAGTAATAAAAAATAATAATTGTCAGATTCATATAGCGCTTTTCAAGTGATCAAACACTTACGATTATTGCCGCTACCTGTTGAAATATACCTCACTGCTTATCCAGGTCCAAGGGTACATTCTGCGCATAAACTCTGGCAAAACAACTGGGCATATCGGCGATCTATTATCGCTCGTGGACATAGGGCTTCCCGCGAACTTATCGTGGGAAACAAGCTTGTGTTTTGATCGTAGAAACGAAAATGCATATTGTAAGTCCCTACTATCATGTACTTTGCATCACGTTCCGATCAATATGGAAAATCCTGTGTTTTTTTTTTCTTTTTTTAACTGATTTAAAGCTTTTCATCACCTTCGCAGAAAAAAAGCGTACGAAAGTACGTACATGCGTCTAATTTCCCATACTGCAATGCAACTTTTAAAGAAATACATAGGTTTTACATTTTCACAGGGGCGGACAGTTTATTTTTACCGTTATGAAGCTGCAATCTTCACTACCTTTCACTAGAGTTTTAAAGCTTATCTTTTTCAATCAAGGAGATTAAGTACAATTGCTATACTTCATCAGTGATGTTTTTCAATATTAAATTTTCGACACCTCAAACAAAATTTTGGGGGGGGGGGGGGGGGGGGGACCATTAATTTGTTGTTTGGGGGGGGGGCGTAAGTTCTGAATTAGTATCCTTTCTCGTCTCAAAACTGAGACTACCGCGAGGATTTTTATCAAATTCTGTTGTATTCTTTATAATTTGGTGGATTGGTAATTCGTCTGCTTGATGTTCCCATCTAAAGGATTAAGCTGAGAATGTTTCCTTGGTACCAACATTGTAAAATTCTTAATTAATGATTTGTACCCGCAATACGAGTTGGGCCTATGTTTTATATTATTAGATCGAATTACCTTTTGTTTTCACTTTAAAGATATTTAAAGCCAAATACAAGGTAAGAAATCTATTGAGTGTCTAATCTATATGAAATCACTACATACGACGCAATATATGGATGCCTTGAAATCTCGTTGCACCTTTACAACCCGGAGGAGGGGGGGGCACTGACACTGGGAAGTGGTACGGGTATGTGACATATCGCCGTGTGAGTGCAACAAAATCGTATCTACATTTTGATTTTACAGGAGGAGCATTTTTGTGTTTCATTCTTTTGTGACTTTTCAAATGAAAATAATTCTTACACACGACAAAAATGTATTTTTTTTTAATATCTTATAAATATTTCATTTCCCACAAGTCGACTAATTAAGAAGTAATTGGCTAATTAAAATAGCGTAACTACACACATGATTTCCCGTGTCGTGCAACAAAGTCGTATCTACCAGTTACGACTTTGCTGCACGACACGGGAAATTCAATTTTGAGTGCAACAAAGTCGTATCTACACCTAATTAGGCCTAATTAGGCTAATAACTCTGCAATAAATTGAGCATTATACTTGAATTATATGTTAAATTATGCGTTTTCATTTCTTTTTGTAAATTAATTAAGTACTGAGCGTAATATTGAGTGGAAAAGGTCGTAATTACATTTTTTTGATATGTTTTTAAGGTTTTTGTGCCGAAATTAGCCTAAATTTGGTAAAAAATGAAATTGCTCTTTTCACAAAATATTTTGGGAGATTTTTTTACTTATACACCTTTTTAAAAAAACATCGCTTTACAAGAAATAAAATGTAGTATCTACGTACTAGTTTTCCCGTGTCGTGCAACAAAGTCGTATCTACCAGTTACGACTTTGTTGCACTCAATAGAAATTCAATTTTGAGTGCAACAAAGTCGTATCTACACGTAAATAGGCCTATTTAGCTTAATAACTCTGCAATAAATTGAGACTGTCACCTGAAATGTATATATATTAAATTAAGCGTAATGAACTACTTTTGCATATTATATAAATAACTCAATTTCGCCAAAAATTTCAGTTACGACTTTGTTGCACTCACATGACGATATAAGGTCCAAGAAATGTGTCCAAATTTGTGAACATAAACGTCTCCAAATGTGATCGACCCCATTCAATTCAGTGCACATTTTTACTTACTAGGCGAGTCCAAAAATTGACCCTGATTGTGTTCGCTATTTTGAATTTTAAGTATCTTATATCTACCATAATGTGGTATCATCTGACAGCTTGAGTCAAAATTCTTTAATTTGCTGCAAAAATCATTCACATCTGTTAGATATAGACCGAGCTACAATCGTTTGAATCAAGTCAGGTCAGACTTCGGGCTACCATGACCCCCCCCCCGCACCCCCGGGGATTTTTGGGACAACCTTTTTGTGAAGCTTATACCATATTAAGCAACTGAATTCAGGTGTCTGCAAAAAATCCCCACTGGGTTAAACGGTGAGGGCGCTTTTTCCAAAATGGTGCCAAAATGCAACCACCCCTTCGGGAGAGAAGTGCCCAACATGCCTACACAACACAGCACATCACAGGCACTTGATTTTGGGGTACCGATAGATAGCTATGGTCCTCCTTTCCATTGATATCCAAATAATGCCTACATTAAGTCAAAATGGTCATAAAGGTCGCATGTTAGCAAAATGATTAATTTCCATCGGACACACATAGGGGAAATTCAATTTTTCCCAAAATGTTAGGGAATATCCAATCGTTTCATGCGGTTTTTGGCTCTAGTGATGGGAAATGGACTAGTTTTATAATAATGAGAGGGGAAAAGTAGTGCTATTAATAATGTTTTTTGAGTAGCTAACAATGCGCAAATATAAATTTTCCACCATCATGTATGTCATACTTTCCTCAACATATGAGTCATAGGGAAGTCATAATGGGGAATTGGCACTATTTTTGTACCAATGCGAAAGAAGAATGAAACTCTAAAGCTACCCCTGTGGTTACAAATTTTACAGGAATCGGATGTTCAGTAACGAAAAAATCACATGTCGGGAGTTTGTTACAAAAGCTAGGTAGACGAGGTTTAAGTCAAAACGTGACAAGTATATCGATGCCTTCCTTGCCAGAGCACCCGTTATGAGCGAATTTGTTGAGGATGCACATCAGAGAGCCAATTATCAAGCCCTGATTTGGTCCCAGGCAGATGTGGCAGAGTCACAAATTGCTCCACCGAGGATCATGGTTGGTAGTTAAAGGATGGTGCACTAGATACACGTGGCATCAGGAGAGTTGATGCCATAAGAGTTTTCTGACATAATAGTAGAGGAAGAATAATCTGAAACATAAGACATGACAATTTTAAAGGTGCGTGTCCGATTGTATTTGGGGACACCCAGGATTTACCCGGAAGTAGTACGATTTTGATATCAGAGAAAGGCGTATTTGTCTCATTGTCGTCCTGAATTTAGCCCCTCAAATCCTTTTCATTCCCACGATATAAACAAAATAACGCTGTTTTAATGGTTAACATCACTATTAGACAGCAGATTGATAGGGCTTACAATATGCATTATTGCTTTAAACATCTAACCGCAAGGCTGTTTCCCACGGTACTGGATGGGGCCGATGTGCACGGTGCCAGGCTTCTCATATCAAGTAGCGAACACAATAGACTAAATCGGAAACCATAGCACCTTTAAGACATGACACAAGAAGAGGAGGATGAAAGAGAAAGATACAATTCTGAATCAAAGGAGCGGCATTAAGCTGGTATACCAAGGAAACATCATTGATTATGAAAGATCGCAATTGAAACAATATTACCAAGATTTTAAAATTGGACAAATTTTCTGATCGTATCCAAACCCAGTGGTTCTACAGATGTGATTTTAGCCAGATGTGGGTACAATGTAGGATGATTGCACTGAATTATGCAAGTTGGAATTGTTGCACCAACTTGGCAGACCCAAGGATGGCCCAGGTCCTGAATCTGCTTCATTTAGACTCACTTCGAAAGGAAACTTTGATCGGCCGTTCTGGAGCTCAATCAGCTGAGAACCGCCACTCAGCCAACGAGAAGCACAATAGATGCAACTTGCTGACCAGCACGTCTTTCTTCCACAGCCAAATCCCCCCAAACTCCTTAGAGACTAGTTTAAGGACGGACTTCCTAAGAAAACACTACCCCGGACCTAAGGCGGTCAGGCAGGCCGGCCTCTGTCCAAACACGGGGCGCTCCATACCAGGTACTTGGCAGCTATGCACAAGCTATGCTCATGTACAAGTTGTCCGCTGAAGCTGGCCGAAGACACCCCGCGACAAGCCGGCAGGAGGCATCCAACCATGCACGAGTCAAGCTTCTGGGCTGACCCCACCCATACAGGGCAAGAATACTCCACACATGAGCAGCACAGAGCAAGCGCCGTCGATCTCAGGGCATGGGGCATACAGGGTAATGGGGAAAAGCGCCTTGTGGGGGCTCAGGGGCAAAGACCCTGGAAGCTCTTGAGTTTAACATGTTTGAGTGCTTTCGGAGAGGGGTTATGTCCTTATCTTGAACAGATGAACTATGCTGAAGGTTGGGGGTCCAGGGGCGGAGCCCCCAGAAGCTCTTGGGTTTTAGCATGTTTCAGCGCATCAGGAGAGCTCTCGGTTACCTCACAATCATGAAGCATATGAACTATACTGCCCGTGGAAGCTCTTGAGTTATATAGCATGTTTGAGTGCCTTCGGAGAGATCTCACTTATCTCATTATCTTAAAGCAGATGAACTATACTGCCTGTTACAATAACAACAAAAATCACAACAACAGTATTTTTTTATTTCCCCCCTCCCCTTTCCCCTCCCTAGCCACTGCTTCCGATGTGGGTCTTATAAGAGAGTGCAGTCCAAGGTGACTCCTAAGTAAAGAGGACTATCGCAGTGCTCCAGGGCGCTCCAGACCAGGGGCCCGTTTCACAAAGACTTACGATCAATTGTAAATTTGATTTATCGAGCGTTAACTCGATCAAGCGTAAGTTTGAACTTGTTACGCTTGTTACGTTACGCTTGATTACAATCGATCGTAAATCTTTGTGAAACGGGCCCCATGTCACTCAAAGGTGACGCCTGGCAAGGCCGCGCAGACGGAAAGCATACACCTGTGCCCCGGATGGACTTGTGCGCTGATGGTTCTCCTCACAATAGACCGTATTCAATATGACGTCAGCCACCAGACATGTTGGTGGACAAGATGCATACATTCCATGACTACAATACATTAAGCTGTCAATCGATCCATGTTTAGCGATTGCACAGGAATCATTGACTGGTGAATGTATTGTAGTAATGGAATGCGTCTATCTTGTCCACCAACATGGCTGGCTATTGAATACGGTCTATTAGGGACGAACCCATATGAAGGCCCTTTGAGTCTCCCTTTGACATCTGCATCCTGTGCGCCAATTCCAAGATTGTCTTTCCAGACAAAAGGACAGGCTCCCGCACTCTCAGGCCGGTCGCCGGCACAGATGCATGAGCACGCTCCCCCGGGGCATTCCATCCATTTCTTAACAACAACTTATGTGGACACGTTTGGTTGCGTCGCTACGCGTACACTCCTTGCCTGAAGCTCTCGCAAGCAGGCGTAGTAAGAAGCTTGTTGCTCACTTAGTGACCATCCGTCAACACATCAAGACTCAAGAAACCATGGTTAAGCGGTTTCAAGGTGATAGTGATTAAGGAGGCTGTGGTTGTGGTCTAGTGTATAGTAAGTCATAGACCATTTTTACATAAAGCGCCCTCTATATACACACTTGAAAGGTTTAAGGGGCATTTCGTGATCCACAGCCTCGTCCTCCCGACTTACCTAAAAAAGTTGAGATTTTTAAATCATCTGAACCGTTAACATTAGTAATCCATGTATGCCAAATCTTATGTGCAAATTCGGTCATAACTGTAAGAAATACGCAATTTTGTATTTTCTGTCCGTAAACGGACAGAAATTACAGCACAGTGGCCTATGGGAACGTGGGAAACGAGCATTTGGCTCATAACCCAAAACCCCAAAGTCGTGATCAGCTCAACCGTTGTGAACAATGACTAAAACAGAAGTGCTTGGAATCACGAAATGCACCTTAACTATTGTCATTTTAAGTGTTTTACTTTACCTCAAACTAACCCGGGTACATGAACAAAGTATAGATTAAGGTGACCTCGGCATTTTGCTTTAAAGAGGCCTTAGTTTATAATACACGGTGTTCTTGTTTTTGGTGGCGCATGTTTGAAATAGTGACGGCCCTCTAGCGAGGCAAGCTTAAGAACATGCAAAGGTGTTCAAACTATTCCTTTGTGTTTTGGTGAGACTAAGTAGTCACATAGCGCATGAATTTGGTTTCACAAATTAAGATATAATGTCAAAAAGGGCATTAAGTAATTATTGGCCGCCATTTTGAAAAAAGCGCCCTCACTCTTTAACCCAGGATGGGGATTTTTGCAGACAACCTGATTTTGATTGCTATATGTATAAGGTTTCCAAAAATAGTGGTCTCCAAAAATCCCCGGGGTGCAGGGTTTCGGTTATGGGCTCATGACCTAGTCGTTTTGCGCTCTGTTCAGCGAAACAAATCAGTGTCGAGAAGAAAATCGGGCTATTTATTGACTGCAGAATAAATGTGACGCTTTTTGACCCCACAAAATTCAGTCACAATTTACCATCGATGCCCTCTTAACGTTTCCACGTCCTCATCACTCATAAAATAATTTGAAAAATAAATTAACTTGGTTCATGTATCAGTTTCTGGAGAGGTTGAATGAATCATACCATATGAAGGAGCAGACGTCGGTGACAACCTTTTGAGGTTTTAAGTATTGTCTATATTTGTGGACAAAAATATGTTACATCTTGAAAAAAGTGTTTCATTACAAATAAAACTTACCATTATCAATGGCTTTTACTAGCCCAAGAATCACGGTTCCGTAACGCTATGGGAATTTGGTGAGAACATTCTAAATTTTAGAGATTAAAATTGTACAGTTGTATTTAAAATTTAATTAAAACACACTATTCAGTAGTGATGTGGAGTTGTTTTTCTTGCTAATGGTGCCTTTAAAACTGTAATTTTGTGTTTTGATCGGAAAAATGAAGTGATTTCTCTCCCCGGTGCGAATTTGTCACCCTTCCAAAGGTGCAGAATTCTGCAAAATTTTGATGTTTCGCAGGCATTTTTTGAGCCTTTAAATGCATTAGATTCTTGATTTTGTTTCAATCGAGTATGTCTCTAATAAAAAAAAAAAAAAAAAAAAAAAAAAAAAAAAAAAAAAAAAAAAAAAAAAAAAAAAAAAAAAAAAAAAAAAAAAAAAAAAAAAAAAAAAAAAAAAAAAAAAAAAAAAAAAAAAAAAAAAAAAATTTGACTTAAACGTAGACATACCCTATCATTTTGGGGATTCATTTGCTTAATTGGTCACCGTGCATTCAAATGGGAATCCGTGGATAGGTGAAAAGCTGAGAACTTGATTCAAACGACTGTAGCTCGGCCTGTACTTAACCGATTGGTATTATCTTTGAAGCCAATTAAAGATAATGAAACAGGCTTTCCGATGATACTAATTTGATTCCACATAATTAGGTTATATATGTTATTGAAAAATTCATAATGGCGGACACAATCGGTGTCAAGTTGGGTTTTTTTACTCACCCTGAGTATCCTTGATCCAGAAACTCTATCCGTCATTCGTCAACTGCGCCACTGAGTTGACGGTTAGAGACTCTGAGAGTGCAAATTCGGGCGGCCCTGCGTTGCAGAAAATTTCGCCGATGGACTTTGATATGTAAAGTAGTTTCTCGCCAGTCGACTGCACTTGCAAAGACTTTAATAAGCTTCCAGATCGGATTAACTTTTTTCACTGAGGATGCTTAAGCAAGGATTAACCGGTCATGTTTTGGTTTAACTTTCCGCCCATTTCTGGTACCTTAAAGTGATTTATTGGTATGAATCTATCGGCACATATATAATGAAATATCCCTACTAAAAATAAAACGTACCAGATGGCTTTCATGGCCATTGGAGTATTCCTTGCGAAAAAATCCAGATTTATTCCGACAAATGTACACAACTGTACAACAATCGTGGAAGCTACCATGTTTATTCCCTGTGGTATATTTACAACGCCGCATGCAATACCGAAACAGAAGCCAGCGAAAATATATACACGCATATATCACGTGCAAGTTTGCCACAAGCCTCATCCTTGTGAACTTCGTTGAGCACACAAAGGATAGGAGCGAAGTTCGTTTAGAATTTTTATTGCAAAAAAACCTCAGTAATTTGAGAAAAATGTTAAGAGGGGTGTTTTAGATATCATTTTGTGATTAACAAAGGTTTTAGTTGGCCTAAACACTAACAATTCATGAAAACGTGGACATTTGAAAAGGGGTCGCGTAATATTTCCAGTTTGGGATGAATTTAGTATTCTGCCACCACTTAAAATTCGGCACCTTTAACATGCGGTTTATTCCGTTAACGTTGCCGAATTCGTAGCCTGTGGCAGAATACTAAATTCTTTCCAATAGTTTTTATCGCAAGGTTCGCACTGTAACAGCTTATCTCTATACAATCATTGGAGAAAGAGATAAAAAGTAACCACAACGACCCACTTGAAGTTTGAAAACGATCTATCTGCTGCCGGCCCCTATAAATTGCAATTGTTATTCATATTATCTCATGTGGCCCTTCCGAGGATAACCTATTCATAATTTCTGGCTCGAGCAAATTCTCAGTTCGTGATTGTTTCTTCATTAGCGATGTTGCCGGATCCCTCGTATGGTATCAATACCAATAAAAAAAAGGTTTCTTTTCAAGTTAGCCTGCTGCCTCTTCAAAAGAAGCTATTGTATGAGGACCGTACGACGGGAGCCGCAACATCGCTATTGCGAAAAGATTCCGGTGTAGAAGTAACCATTGTCCGGCGTACTCATAGCCGGGAACAATGGTGAACAATAGGGGCAATCCGTTCATAGTTGACCTTTACGCAACATTAGTCACATGCTTTATCGTTATCATCTATGGAGTCCCGGACCTATGGCTCCTACCGGACTATATCCTGCGTTTCACACGGGTCTCTCGGGAACAGCGAATTACTCAAACATAATAGCCGCATCCATGGAAACCGATCACACGCCCGGGGTTTCTTGGATTTTGCTAGGGAACCCATGCTCGTTTTCCTAAAAGAGGTACTAGTGCAAATGCGGGACTACGGCTAGGGGTATAAAATTTGAATTAATCAGATCTATTAGTCCCGCTAGGGGTACAAATTCATTGTGATGGCACTGGTTCCATGATAAATAGGAAACTTAACTAAAACATATCAGCAAAATAACCCCTGAGTTGTATTTTTTTCTTGCAGTATACAAGTGTCATTTTCTCTTGTATGTTGGCATATTCTAAATTTGTATTTTTTTTCCATGTATTGAGAACAGGCCCCCGCAAGGTAATAATCCTTCACCTACTGCAAATTTCCTTCAATCTTCAATCAATTTTTTTATTTGTTCATGATAGAATAGGCCCTACACAGCAAAACAATATGAATATTATTAATAAATGCATTACAGTGAAATGAATTGTTTCCAAATTATCAAAAATATTTTGCATACAAGTCAAGATGTTTATAAACATTATAAAGTGTATTTCAAAAGAAGAGTATAAACTGGGATAATACAGTAAATATATTTAAAAAGCTCAGTAAGGAATGTCCCCCCCCCCCTATTACTGCTGTAACCGTTAGGTGTAATATTTTCACGCAAACTAGTATAATTAGGGGTCGGGAAAATTTTAACTGAAAATTGGTCCTGTTAGAGGTAACTTTCAGAACCCCTGGAACGGGGTGCCCAACGAAAATCCAAGACACAACCCCCCCCCCCCCGTCCCAACTTTTCAAAATTAATTCAAACTTCATCCTTGATTGTTCACAGTGGCCTTTGGCAGGAAAGCTGAACGCCTAACGATGTCATTAACTTCTTAATGTAGCGAAAACACAACAAATACACAACCGGAGACGCCGGAATTATTTTGTATATCAATATACTTTTACACTTACGTGTTTCGGACATAGGTTTTCAAAATATTCTACGGTAATGATAGCTCTCCTATCATGATTGCGGCAGAAAGGAATATGATCAAAGGGTGGTTTTTGATCCCCTTCCTTTTGTGCGTATGAAATGGATAAACATATTAAAATCGGATTGTGGAATTCGTTGCGGTTCCTTCTTATCTCTTTCTCCTGATACAATGGATTGGCTACACAACAGTAATTGTATATTAGATGAATGGAGCAACGGGCGGGCATCTTGGTCTACTGAACACAATACCGTTCCAGAGACACCTGTTTAAGAGAAGTTGTATCCCGGGTGCACGTTTTTTGAGAGACATGCCATCCCATACGCGCAAATACAATGAGCTCACTGAATTGGCTGATTCTGTAGTCTGTTATGTCGCTTATCCACATTTCAATGGGAACAATTTTGTGTAAATGGCCGGCTCTTAACCACCTGCTTTGGTGACCAATATGGCCATCAGTGCTTCAATTACGAAGCCCAGGTTTCCAATCCATTGTATAGAGATCAGTGTTCGAAACCCACTAATGCGCGGTTCAGCAATCTACGTACTTTTCAATGTACCGAGTAGCGCTTCTTTGTATGATGTAGAGTTTTCCTAATTTTATTTTAAAAACTATGGGCCGTATTCTCAAACGATGTTTAAAATAAACGGTGGTTAGGCCTAAACTGTAGTTAGCTAAACGCACTGTTTAAAAAACCGCAGGTTAAATATTTTAACAAGCCGTAAATATCATCCACCGAACTGTGACTTATCTTCGTCTATATAATATCATTACGTGTGCGTGAACAATATTTATATGTCAGACAATGCCTTCCGTAGTTGTAAATGCAATGCAGGAAGCCCACGGGTAAATTTCAAGAATGTCGCGTTACTCAAGGAGCTTTAGAATTTGTTGAATGATATGGAGACAAAACCCCGGGCCTATTTAAAACTGTTTTTATGCCGTTGTGCCGCACTTGCTATCATTCAATACTATAACAGATAAACATGAGCATGAAAATAGAAGCAAAGGAAAAATGGAGAAGAAATCAACTGAGGACTCGGAAAAGAAAGATAAGAGAAATAAGGGAGGTAACTGGTCTAACCACGAGTATCACATAGATCTGAAAATATCAGACATTTGATGAAAACGTGAAGTTAAACACGCCTCAGACTACCAGGCCCAAGTCTAAGTTTAATAACGTTTTAGGCATGTTTAACGATGTTCGGCTAAAATTTAAACAGCGTTTAAAGTTAACCATGCTTTGAGAAATGCGTTTATATTAGCGGGCGTTTAAATTGCGATTTAACCAGTGATTAGCGTTAAACATCGTTTGAGAATACGGGCCTATATTTCTCAAGAATCCCAGGCTCATTTTATAAAAATTAGGCACAAATGTATGCCATTTTTGATAAATTTATATATTTTAAAGGAAAACGTTAAATTAAAGCTGTGTTTTTAATTCCAATGTTAAAAGTAAACGTGATAGTCTTTCATACAGGCCAGAAGCCAGAACTTGACTAACCACCGATCATCTTTCAATTGGTGTGAAAGACTAAACATGGCTTGTGGCAAAACGATAGCGTAAATAATAAACGTGACGGCTTCCTTAAATCGTCTACTGCTTCGAAAGTTAAGCGTGAAAATGGTGTTTTCTTCGCAAGGAATACTCCAATGACAATGCAAAGTTAACCATCTGATTTAATTAGGGATATTTCATTATGTATGTGCCGATAGATTCATACCAATAAATCCCTTTAAGGCTTCTAACCGTAAATGCAGTGGCATTTACGGTTAGATATTTCGAACAAGACTATCCAAATGGCTATACCGATTATATTTATGAACGGAATTCCTCAACGACAATATCAAGGACTGAAACTAGATAAAAATCTGTCAATGGATATCGCCATTGCTTATAGATTAGGATTACATGTTAAAATACTGGACAGGTACCTATGTAAAAGTGACGTGTTACTAAATGAATTTGGCATGTTAAGAAAGCTAAGGAATTAGATTTTAACATAGGCTTGATTATCTTGTGAGGTTTAATGTCACGGCAAAATTATGAGGTGAAGAAATCACTAGTGTGTACAAAATCCCTATACCCGAAAATGTGCTTCTTTGCATATGCTCTCTCACACTTGCACGGAAGATCAGATGTCCCGCAATAGTTTGTAATGAACAGGAAGTTGCTTTTGCCTTTCTCAATTTAGCGAGAAATAATGCATACACCTGCTGGTGCACATATGCCACACACAAATGTTTTAATTTATAACAAACTTCCTTTAACTTTGACAATTCGGGCGGCCCTGCGTTGCAGAAAAGTTCGACGATAGACTTTGATATGTGAATTAGTTTCTCGCCAGTCGACTGCATTTGCAATACGTACGCTTTGTTTCGGGGATTAACTTTTTTCACTGAGGATGCATAAGCAAGGATTAACCGGTCATGTTTTGGTTTAACTTTCCGCCCATTTCTGGTACCTTAAGACTTCTAACCGTAAATGCAGTGGCATTTACGGTTAGAATATTTCGAACTTTCTTTTTTGGAACAAGCATGTACTACCCAACCAAAATCCAAGACCCCCCCCCCCGGACTTTAGGGAAAACTACTCTATCTTCGCCATTTGTATATTTCATTATAATGAAAAACCGTTCTTGTTTCTAATATGAACTTACTTGTATATCCCGAATTCGTTCCAACATTGACGTTTGTGGTTCCTTTCTGAGATAGACTCAATGCTGCTAATAACAGGGCAAGAAAACTAATTGCCACTACGACGCATATCAACACCAAAATAAGCCTGCCGTTAACCTGCCCCTGCTTCTGTGCGGGGACAAACTGCTCTGACAGTGACATGGTCTTTATCCATACCGAACTTATTGATATCTGGTTTACAAGGTTGTTAAATGTGCACAGTTAAATACAGAATATAATTTCTGACCACATCTCACACGTGTACACAGGAAATACTTTTTCCATATCTTTACGCTAGAGGGGTGGGTCCTGCTTGGTTCAGTGACCACTGATCACCGCAGGTATCAGGACTATGGGACGTAGACCAAATATCCAACTCTATAACAAATTATGTTGTCCCCATCGGGGGGGGCTAGAGGGAAACCAAAATTGTCATTTCATAATAAAATTATTCAAATCAATAACTGTCGGTTCCCGCGCATATATAAACCTGGCACATTTTCTTTCAAATGAATACAAATGTCACCTCAATTGCTTTTCCCAATATCAGTGACCAATGGATATTTAAAGACTTCAGAAAAAAATCATGACCTAACGATAATTACAATGGGACCGTGATGCGGAGCCATTGTTATAGCCAGATAGTTCCTCACCCCACGATTCCGGTTGAGTAACAAAATTACCCTCCCTCTGTCACAATAACTAACCATGTTTACATATTAATATAGGTCGTGACCCTAAGTTACTCTAAAACGCAGAGGTAAAATTGAAAGGAAAGGAGTTTATGCAATAAGTACGGATTAATTCACACAAGTTGTTTAGGTCAAAGCTTTTGCCCAGCAACAAGTATGTCATGATGTTGTTAGTCTTTCTTCCTTTTCGAATAAAAAAATGATTAAAAATCTGTAGTCATCAAAAGTTAATTGAACACGCACTTTAGAAGCTCAAATTTATTTATTTGTGAATGAGGATGAAAAGTAGTTGGTGTACGTCATTGAACAAAAAATATTCGTCTAAATCGGAGAGGTATTAACACCTGAATCCTTTCATCCGCGAGACAATATAACAATGGGTCCTGTACTCCCAGAGATGAAAAGGAATCTGAAGTGTTTTTCTCTACCGCATACCGGCCAGGTAATTGAATATCTTTAGCGCAAGTGTTTGCTGAAAATTCTAGTGTATTCAATGGTCACTGGTATTGGGGAAAATTAAATTGAAGTGAGTTAGTTTTTTTTTATTCATTTTTAGAAAAATGCCCCCCCGGACCAGTATTCTTGCGGGACCAGACGGTGATATGGCCATTTTTTACAAGTGATCTGAATTTATATTTGGTTTTCCCCCCTGCCCCTCGACGGGGACAACAAACTAAAGCATAGAGGACGTGCCCCATGTTCTAGATTGCAAAGTGTTCCCATCCTGACGTATTGTAACCTCCCCCGATGAACCAATTGCTTATGCTACATATGCTCCAAGGATTTCCCATGTCGCGTGTGCGGTCTGGCTAACAAATGGTCAGAAAATGGACATGTGCAGACTTTAGAGACTTGAACACCTCGATTAAATCCCAGAAAGTAGTTTCAATCTACAGCCAAGACATAAGTAGCTCAATCACCCACGCTGACATGAAAAAGTCACAGGATGTTCTTCAGACTGAAAATTGTTCGAAGGCGTCAAGAGATTAACACATCGGAAAGATGCCCATTCTTTTTGGAAGCTGAAGATCGAAACATTGAAACATCAACTCTCAGTGCCGAGAGAAGTGAAAAGCAAGACGAGTGTGATAATTTCCCGACCCGCACGCCAAACGATAATAACGAGAAAAAACTGGATGAAGGAAGATAACAAAAAAACCTTCATCATGGAGATCATTGCTCAGGGACCTTTGCGATGATATGTTCGAAAATGTCGAAATCAAATCAATACGTGGTGCCACCATGATGGACATCTTCGGGGAGCTTAATATCAAAACCAACATGACATCTCATATTAAAAATATATTCATCCAGCGGAAACTAATGATATTGAACAATCACTGTTCCTGTCCAAAGAAATTACAGAATCTGCGGAAGCCATTCTAACATTTCTCATGGTAGAGCTCTATGCAGCATATATATCTGTCTGCCGTATGTCCGCGTATTGATAAACACTACGACACTTGAAGTCCCAGCTGTGAATGAAGGCAAAAAGATCGGGCCACCCGCCTGACTGTAGTTTTATCGCCGTTGGGGAAAAAACCTGAAGACAAAAAAGGAAAATGTTGACAAATCACAGCTTTTTGGACGGATTCCATCTAAATACGCGAGGTATTAACCTTAAAAACACGCATACGCGACTCTGTGATAAGACCTACAAGATGATCTCGCGAAACCTTGGGAGTCAGTAGTACGAACCAAAAACCTGCAACAAAGGGTTCTTCAAACAATTAAACAACCAAAATAAGTCGTCCAACTCGTACGGTACCGATAAACCTACGAGATAGTCGATTCCAGTTGCATTGTATTTCTATTTTTATTTAAAGTTCATTCTGTACAATGTAAAATGTATATATGCAGGGCCCCCTTGGAAATCAGTGTGCTTGTCACCGAAGAGTATACCCTGCCTAAAGAAAGTCTAAATAAAAAAAAAAAATAAATGCCAGCCATTTGTTTCAGAAATTGATGACGGCGAATTATAGACCAGGTAAAAGGTCCCAGGAAAAAATGAGATGAGAACAACACTATCACCAAATCTTTATGGGGACATTCCCTTCCAATAAACAGTGCCAGAAAAAAAAGAATACACTACCAAGTGACATCAATTAGTGAAAACTATTGATTTTCAGTCAGTGTCATGAATTTAGATTCACACCAGTCACAGGGAATTTTCTTTACTCTCGGAAAACAATGAACCACAAATGATGTCATCACCCAACCCAAATATTGAATGCGTTATCGTCCCCTCCTTGTAGACGTGACACAAACCACATCAAATTTCTATTGCATTCCTGAGACATTTAACCTCCTATGTCACTTCTTTTGTTGCCTGCGAATTCGTTATGGCCCACGATCTCTATACAAGGTTGGCCAATACCATTCCAGAGACACCTGTTTAACAGAAGTTGTATCCCGGGTTGCCCGTTTTAGAGACATGCCATACCATACGCGCAAATACAATGAGATCACTGAATTGGCTGATCTGTGGAGTGTCGCTTATCCACATTTGCAATGGGAACAATTTGATTTCTAAATGACCGGCTCTTAACCACTGCTGGGCTCTTTTTGGAGGACCAACATGGCCATCAGCGCTTCATCTACGAAGCCCAGGTTTCCAAGCCATTGTATAGAGATCACAGAGTTATGGCCCATAGTATTTCTAAAAACTCTAAAAACTCTAACAGATTACAATTGCCCAGTGTTGTCAGTCAGGACGACCTAGTTAGATACCAGGCCAACATGTTTCAACCATTGACTGTTAACTGGTCTATTGTTCACCATTGTGGCCGGACTGTGGAGACCACTGACCTCTACAGGCAAGCGGTCTTGATCGAGAGTGAAACACCAGGAAGTTGCTTTTCTGGAAATATGGCGGGTAAACAATACATACCACCTTTCATAGTAAAGGAATTTTGTTATAACAATATAATGAACACTGTGTGGAATATAAAACCAGCAGTTTTGCCGCCATATTGCCAAGGCGAAAAGCAACTTCCGTTGTTGTCATTCGGTGATGAGACAGGCGGACCAGATCTCCTGCCGCAAGCAGAGTAGAGAGAGAAGTGACAGGTACTACAATATGCGTCCCCGGTTTTTTATCTATTTTTGATACAAATAATATATGAAATATGTCAGTAAATGAATTTTAGCTACTACAGCAAGGATGTATATTTTATTAATCTTTTCATGGAGATGGCAGCGCACGTTTAGTGTTGAAAAAACCCATGTGCGCTTGGTCGGATTCGAAGTTTGAGTCTGAATTTGTCTATTTTTAGACGACGAAAAACTACGCCTTCTTCATTTATATCTTGAGATCCTATGTGTATCTTGGGTCTAGATTTTCTAAATATAAATCATACTGTAATATATGGTATGTATTTGTGTGTGTGATGGTTTCACAAAATCTTATGTAATAGCCGTGGTTTTTTCCTGCGTGAACAAAATATACATGTTGTACAATCATAAACACCAGTAATCCTTCATTCTCTGTTGATGTTGTAAAATCTGTAAACGCCAATGGCGGCAGGGACGGATTCCTTCCCACCCCCCCCACGGGTATGCGCAGCTATGGGGTGTGAATTATATGGAGTACTTAAACTGTGTATTCATAAGTGAGCTTCAAGTATCCCCATACAAGCAGACTAAGACCCAGGGGATGACCATGGGGGAATGGGATACATGGTTAGTAGGGGCTTGTGCCCTCATAGATATTACCTAAGGTTGGTACTCTAGCAAAAAAAGGATATGGCAAAATGGTGACTTTTTTTGGAAATGTTGGGACTTTTGTATTTCCCCACCCCTGTCAGACCAGGGGGAGGGGACTTCTGGGAGAAGGATTCTGCGTTAGTAGGGCTTGATGCCCCTCCTACAATAACCCAAAGTTTGGCTATCCAGCTCATTTAGAAAAAAAGTTATGGCGAAATGTTGACATTTTGGGGAAATGTTGACCTTTTTTGACTTTCCCACCCCTGTCAGACCCAAAGGAGGAATGAGGGAAGGAGTACCATGGTTAGTAGGGGCTTGTTGCCCTCCTCACTATATTCTGAAGTTTGGCTACTCTAGCTCATCTAGAAAAAAGTTATGGCAAAAGTTGACTTTTCTGGAATTGTTGACTTTTTTTGACATTTCTTCACCCCCCTGTCCGACCAAGGGAGGTCCCTGGGGGAAGGGATTACATGGTTAGTAGGGGCGTGCCCTCCTACATATATATAATTTTGGCTACTCTAACTCATCTGGAAAAAAAGTTATGCAGCAAAATGTTGACTTTTGTGTCCAGACACACACACACCACTTACATACTACATAAATCCACAATTCCCAGAAAATTGCCTTTCATAAGCCAGAGTTTGCTACGCAATCCGTCCAATTTAAAAAAAACCTTTGACATGGCCAATTAAATATAAAATTAATTAGGCCTAACAGCACGTGGATAAACAAAATATCAAATATGAAAAATGCGAACTGTTAAAAACTACTATTTCTCAGCATGTTGATCAAGAGCAGGCAGCTAGCAAAATATAGGCCATGCGACTGTGAATACGAATAGAAATGTTTTCGGGGTTTTTTATGTTGAAAGAAGATTATGATAGCAGGTTAAACACGGTAATAGTTCAATTACAACTCGCCATTTTAGTTGTAAGAAGCAAGTTTAAAGGCTTGACTCAGAGATTCCTGAGGATGGTGCCCTCAAGTAAGAAAGCACAGCCACTAAAAATTATGGTATATATCAACCAACTTCAACTTGCGCACTTCAAGAATTATAAAAAAATGAGCAGCGCAGTTTCGACAATATCAAAGTGAGCAGATTATAAAAAGCTGCGCTCAAACTCGTCACCGGGTTGGCGAAGTTCCGAGTTGCAAACACTGCCCTCTACACATGGATAGCGGGGTCAGAGTCGCCGATTGAACATCAGGAAAGTTGGTTTTTGACCTATACCATATGGAGGGAACAATGCATTACAATTAGAACATCTGTGTCTCGAATGTGTGCCCCAGCAGGTGTATGCATGTTTCCGCCCTAGTATAGTCAAAAACCAACTTCCTGTGGTTTCATCGGCGACCTTCAAGCTGTTCGGCAGCCCGCTATACATATGTAGAGGTCAGTGGTTGCAAAGTTAGTACGAGATGGATTTTGAGGTCTTGTTGTGAGTTCATGAATACCGATAAGTTGCGAGTGGCGAATTGGACGTACGAGTGTCATTTCGGGGGGCACTCAACAACGAAATAATGGATATGGGTTTGTTTAAAAAGGCTCGGGCATTTGGTGGGAAGAGGGATGAAAAAGGGGGGATCTTGTGGGGGAGAGACAGCAAAAAATGGCCCCTAAAAATCCAATCTTCTGTACAGTCAGGACAACCATGCTAATCATCAATTATAAGAATAAAATCCAAAGGGGGTTTTTATTATTTTAAAGCGGCACTGGCCACATTAGAAAAATATGAAATTTGTTCTTCAATTTGTTCACAAATGATAGTCTAGGCCATTGGAAGAAAAGATAGAATATATTTTACAATAAAAATAACATACTCAAACGAGCAGAGAGGGATATTATAAGAGGCTAAAAGACATACAGGTAATTTGAGGCTAACCGTCCTAAACTTAATCAACAAGAAAACCTTTGATAGCAATAAGTTCTAGGTTTACACCAAAAATTTCATTATCTTTCCTGGCCTAAGCGGTATCCGACACCCGAGATACGAAGATGCGAGATCCGAGAGCGAGATGCGAGATCCGAAGTCGAGATGCGAGATCCGAGGGAGAGATCCGAGGCCAGAGCGAAATTCGAGATCCGAGATGCGAGATCCGAAGTCGAGATGCGAGATCCGAGTTTGAGGGGCGAGATTCGGGGGCGAGATGCGAGATTAAGGGGCGAGATTCGGGGGCGAGATCCCAGATTGAGGGCGAGAATCCGAGATGAGAGGGCAGAGATCCGAGAGATGTGATACCAATAAGCTTCATAGAGATGATACCAATAAAGCTTCATACAAACGGGACTGTCGCCCAAGGGGGTGAAACGCATCAAAACCAAGGTCGTCCGTGCTGGGCGCTGACATTTGGAATATTGCACGGACTAATTATCAGTTTGGGTGCTGTTAGACACACATAATGTCATCGATACAAACCCAATCCGCCAAAATATCAGTTGTGGATTGGGTTTTGCTATTGGGTGGTTAAATTTTGTCCTACCCTGGCCACACAACGAATGAAATGGAACATCAGTCGTCTTATTTAAATAAACCGCCTCAATGATACATCTTTTCACCTAAGCGCGCATTGCATTATGAGAAAAAGGAGTATCTGAGCCCAATGATCCAGGTACACTATATTACACCTGGCCACCTCTAACACATACATTAATTTTCACTTACCGATTAGTGATATAGCAAAGCGGCCGGCACCCCACCGTAGGTGGAAGAGCGGAGGCAGCCATTGCTTTCTATTGTGGTTACTATAGGTTTTCTTTGTGGTCGGGAAAAAACATGCGAGACGGTGAATTTCAAAAGCTACGTAACGTTTTGCATCTCTATCTATATAGAAACCTCTTTTGCTGTCGACTCACGGTGTTAGAAATTCCAAGGGCGATGCATTTCACCAGATTTCTCATCTCGCACAAGTACGAAACATTGAGAAAACGTTTTGCTAACTACTTATCCCATTGTAAAGTAGTATGTATGTGATGACACCATTATCTTTATGCTTCCAACTCAATTGATGATATGTCAAAATGTATTAATGAAGATCTTCACAATTTAACAAGGGCTTGAAATAACAAATTAAAGTATTAATGTTGATAAGTCAGTACTTTATGTAATAGGTTCAAAGACAGGGTTTTATACGGTTAAAGATCAAATTAATGATTGTCTATTCATAATAATGTCAGTCTTAAAGAGTGCATGAATTTAGGCATCTGGGAGTTAGTTATCATTGCTGAGATCATGACATGGAATCAGCAAATTGAAAATGTTCGCAAAAAAAATCACTTAAAGGCATGTTTATGTTAAAAAAAGCAAGTCACTTGTTCCAATGATAATTAAACTACTCTCTATAATGCAATTATCCTGCCACACTTAGAATATGCAATGTTGGTTTGGGAAATGGAGGTACTACAGGTAGCTAATCGTCTTCAGATTATACAGAACAGAGCAGCACGTATAATCTGTGGTGTAACCTGGGATTAACCCTAGTCATGAGTTCTTAATCACTTGGTTGCATGCTCTTGTCTCATAACAAAAGTAGTACAATTGTTCGCTCTTGGTTACAAAATTTTGAATATGACCTAGCACCTCCCCTATCTATTGTTGGCATTTTATTACAAGCAATAATATATAACTTTCGTCAACCTGTTTAATGTTACAATCCAAAACCCCAAACGGAGTACAAGAAGCGTAATCTATCCTACAGAGGTGCATAAATTGGAACAATCTTGATGCTAAACTTAAAAAAATCAGCAACATTCAGTATATTTAAGAATAATTAAGGCCACATTTTCATCTACGCCTGGTACATGATTTTCTTGTTAAATTGTGTTGTATCACATGCATGGGTATGTACCTTTGTAATTGTTGTAACCACGGCCCTAGTGAAAAACAGCCTTATGGTTGAACTGGGACTCCGTGGTAAAATAAAGTTGAATGAATGAATGAATGAATGCCGGTTTTAGAGATCTATAACCCTGTTATAAAATTATTAAATCCCTGAATAAGTGTCCTACCAGGTTATATTTCAGTGCAAACAATTTTGAGAAAAAGGGCAATAAACAAAGGAAAACGTGAAGAAATAAAGATGAAAACATTTATTCACTTTGTGTATAGGTAATGTACATATTATAATGTCACCAATTACTTAATCATCGTATGAATAAACTTAATACAGTACCTTACATAGATCGAACCAGGGCCTTAAGATTACAAGTCCTAAACAAACCTTATCCACTACACTAAATGACTTTACTGATAGAAGCTTCTAAATTAAAAATATATTATATATATATATAGATTATATATATATATATATAGGCTATATATATTATATATAGATAGATAATATGGGTGTATAATACTTTTTTTCAATTAAACTAAATATAAAAGGAAGGAGGGAAGGAACAGGGTTTTTTTTAAAATTTATTTTTAAAAAAAATGATAGGGGGGAAATAATATTTGCTTTTTTAATGCGCTACTTAGACGTGATTATTAACACATTTATAGGTAAAACGATTTTCATAGTTCGTATTCTACATTTAAAAAACAAGTAAGTTACAAAAGAACGTAAATATTAACGGAACAAAAAATATAACTAACGGTTCAGGTATAAATACTACTTTTATCAAAATGTGTAGTATTATTTTAGCCACTGTTTATTACATTTTTCTGCTTCCAAATTGTAATTATGTTAGGTATAGGTAATTAAAGCGTGAAGATTATGAATAATGGGGTTTATCGTAATTAAAAGTTAAAGTCTGGTAAAATTAGGAACATTTTTAACAGGGTAGGGGTGTAGCCGCAGATTCAGAATGGATCTGTCAATAGCGTGTTGTCTCTGGAGGAGGAATCGCAGTGGATTTTATGCGCATGTGTGGGGTTCGAGATGTTTATCTTTGCCCTGTTGAGACCTTCCACGTTTAGTTGAGGCACTGAGATGCCATCTGACATGACATCTAGTGATGCCTGCGCCTAATACGGGCCCGTGTGCAGACTGGCATCAGGTAGTGTCCTCTGACGGCGGTGCATGATTAAAATACAGTAGCATAAAAGAAACAGTGAATAAAAAAGCCATTGAATAAAAAAAAGACAACAGGTTAGTGGTTAGAAGTTTTAGCTAAGAAGATTTTCTATCTGCGAATCCACCCCTCCCCCCTTTTTTTTTTTTTTTTTTGGCCCCTAGTTCTTTATGGCGAACCGGGGGGGCAAGAGATAAGGGTTAAGTCAAGCCCCAAAGTGGAAATGCCTCTACGAGAGGGGACCTGTAAATATTG
>JAMKCH010016732.1:0-24554 GCA_023653785.1 Ophioderma brevispina | reverse complement strand
GCTCAAATTACAGTTGAATATTGAAAAGTAAAAACATAATACCATTCACAAATTAAAAATAAATACTTTTTTAAAGCCATCTAGTAATAGCTAAAGGACACATGTTACATAAATTGAAAAACTCTACGCACGGTTGTGGGAATATTTATTATGTTAAATCGGTTCCAAATAATATTACACTTAATTACACTGGTATTTACAAAAAACTTAGGCGCATGTGCACCAAATTGCCTCTAAATGTGATCCCTTGTCCAACTAACAGAGCGACGGGTGTGTACAGGCTGATCAAAAAGAAATTTACCATTTTTGTCGGGGTTTAGGGAAATATTCTTAAAGGTAGCACTGTTAAGCAATATTAGCAAATTTTTGAAGAAAAGGCGCCCCCAAATTTTCAAAATTATATTTTTTTGCACAAGCTAGTGGTGTAATTGCCAGAAAACGTACACCTGGGAAACGAGGAATTGCTCAAAAAATGCGTATTATCATACATGAGCGAATTTGTAATTGATTGGGATCCTAGATTGTACTTAACGTCAGAGCTGGAAATGCCTAAGTTTAGTCCGTCCATGATGGAAATAGTGCACCTCAAGAAATGACCTCTAACTTGAACTTTGCCGAACCAATAAAAAACTAATGATGAGCGTAGATACTAGATGATTACATGGCGCTATTTCAAGGCTATTCATATTGGAAGGCCGTTTCCAGCAGCCGCTTGCACGTTGAATTATTCGGGATTTTTTTTTTTTTTTGTTTTTTTTTTTTCCCCCGGAATTTTAAATTATTATTCTAGTTACCAAAAGTCTCGTGGGCGACACCATAGACATTTAGAGCTTAACCAATTTCACAGGTATATGGCCTGAGTTTTTAGACTAGCCAGGTACCAATGCCACCGTCTAAAAAATCTAAATGTTTTGAAAAAATTGGGGGGGGCGATCTTCAAAAAAAATGTGCTAAATTGGCTTTAAGTAATATATCATTTCAAAGAGAAGATTTCTGGAAGGTGCAAATAAAAAAGAAATGTTTTTTATTAGCGCTAGCGCATGCCACATCCAGGTTAGACTCCTTAGAATAAAATCATCCGTTTTCCTGACTGCACACATCTGGGTATAAAACCTGCATCAGTTTTATTCAAACTACAACCAAATCAATAAAGCGTGAACAATGGACAGCGATCATTGGTTCGCCAACTTTATTCTCCAAACTGAAATGAAACTAGAGTTCGGCTTTTATACTCAAGAACCACAAATCAATACGATAATAAGTCATTTTCCTCTCATCAAGCAGTGTAACATGTAACTACCCTGGGGGGGGGGGGGCACTTCTCATGACAAGGGGGTATCACCCTGTCCAAGCAATCACAAAAAGCACCTAAATACGTATTTAGAGCTGAATTTTTCCCCACTAAACACGTATCAGCAGCGCAAATTAGCTACCCTTTTAAAAGTACTTGATGGAATTTGCGCCCTCTTAAACAAGTATCAGTAGCGCAATGTTGCATACCTTAACGAGTATTAGTCTTTCTCCCTACCCTAAGCAAGAATTGATGCTATTTTACCCCGTATACGTAAAAAACCCCAAACCATATTCTTTGGACCCAGAAGAGGCTTGTCTGAGCTTGGTTGTTTGTAATTCAGAAAATATCTGGGGAGGAAAGTTAATTTTTCCACACCAGGGATATGTATCGAGGAAATGTATAAAAGTGGAATGATTTGAGGCAGGGGCGTATCCAAAAAACACAAAAAAACCAAGTACATGACGGCGGCACCAACGACTAGTCGATAAAAGTCGACGACCATGGCTGTGAGCGGCGTGGCCATTGCGCTACATGCAATCTTAACTTTCCAAACGCACATTTCATGCGAAATAATTTTGTAAGTGATTTGATTCACTATAGCAAAATATAGGTATGAGAAATGGCATGGTTATAAATAAGTAAAACGAATTCACTATAGTAAGTTGGCATGGCACTCTCCCGCGCGAAGCGCGAAACCCATGCCAAGCCAAGGTTGCTTCCGAAAAGGCCGGGTCGTGAGCGAGGAGGACCCGGAAAAATATTCCCGTTCCAATGTTTGATATATTCGAAGCAGGAAAAAATCCTCTTTAACCCATTAAAAATCGCCTGAAATCCCCTTGGGGAAATTTTTTATGGGTTTAAAAGTAGTCGAACTCTTCTGTTTTCGTGGAGTTAGCTTTTAGAGCAAAATCTTTGATTATTCGGCCTGCGGAATTACGCAACTTTCGAGAGTAGATTGCGCTACATTAATGCGCGTGTTATACCATAAATGGAATGCGCGTAGATTGCCTCGCGTTTCACAGGCTCAAGTTGGATATTGGTCCGCAATTAACGAATGAGGAGTTTACCAAAGTTTATTTAAGACATTTTAGGTGTTAATGGTTTCTCCGATCTTTGGGATTCAAAAAGGATTAATATCAGAATGGGTGAAATGACATTGAATCAAAGACTAAAAGATGTTTTTGTCAAGGGGCTGGATGAGTCAGGTTCAGAAAATCGTTGCGCTTTAAATTACAGAATTTTAAAACTGAGATCAAATCTAGAGCAGTATTTAAGTTCAAACTAGAATTTCTGATAGAATTAAATCTAGCTAAATTTAGAGTTGATCTAGATCCCAAATTCGATTAATAGATGAAACCCCAAATTTATCCCACTGATTATTCTCTGCCCTGTAATTGAGGTGATTTGGAAGACGAATTTCATTACACTTCTTATTGTCCTTTTTTTGCAGATGATCGTAAAAAATACATAGATGAGAATCATTACATCAGACCAAAATACTCCAGAGGTATGGAGAAACACTATTATTCAAAAAACCCTTTGTTTTATCAAATCTTGCTAAATTATCAAAGCAATTTTTTTAAATTTTAATAATGGTCAGTTTATTTTTTTTTATTCTGTTCAAGGGTGTTGTGTAATCTAATTGTTATTTTAATTGTATTTTATTGAGAGTATATTTGTGCTGTATAACAAGTTGCTCCATCTGTGCAAGTATTATATTTTCAAATATTTATATATATATATGTCTCTTATTACCCCTGGAGAGGGTCGGAATGAGATGAGGATTAAAAGTTCATTAATTTGATGGACGCTTGAACTTGAGTCTGGTGCAGAAGAGCGCACAGCTGACAGCATATCATCCGGCAGGCTTCCCCCTTCACAGACCACCAAATCGTATCTCAGGTCTGATTAAATTTGACGGCACCACCAAGGAATGCCTGATTCCCAGAAGTCTTGAGATACGCTGCTTTTGTTCAAAGTTCGGAATAAACCACGTTCATGGTTTAAAATTTAGTTGAGTATGGTTATTATAAATTAATAAATACAACTGAACGCGTACAGGCTTCAACTACGTTTTGGTCTATAGGTTGCTGCATAGACTTTTCCTTGCAACAAACATAGAACTAATGGAATTCTTGGAAAAATATGGATGGAAAGGATATGTGAGGATGAAGGATGGGGCTTTCAATTGGGTGATAAAGGGAGCTTGAAGTTCTTAACTCTAACCAGGTGTGAGCAATGCAATGTAGGAAGAGGTGGTGAGTGTTCCAAACTGTTTTTTCCAGATTGTAGGTTAAATCTGTTCCAACTGGATACACCTTCACGGCAAGAGCCCCAACTGGCTACCCTATCAAAGACCCAGAAAGGGCGAAAGTGGGGGGGATTTTTAAGTCATTTGAGCCATTTTGTACAGCTTTGTAACCAAAATATCATTGAAACACGGTTCTGGTAATTTGATTGTTTGACGACTCTAACCCTAAACCGATACCCTAAAAAATAAAAACTCTAACACTAAACCCCCAATCCTAAACGCCATAACGAACTTGATCTTATTCATCTAAATGTCTATTGAAAAACAAATAATCGCGGAAAGAATAATGACCTTTTGAAATTCGGACTATAGAGAACCCGGTATTTGGGTTCGAAATAGCGATACCTTTATAGCTTATTCGGAAAACCAAAACTTCACAGTTTTTCTCAGTTTTTGGTGGAGATGGCACCAACCAAATTGTTTGGCCAGTGGCGGAGCAGGGAGGGGGCTCAGGGGGCGCTAGCCCCGTCAAATGTGACAAAAATCGTGTAAAATCAGCCTAATTGGGACAATTGCCACTACCAAGCCTCCCGTCAATTACAATCCTGGGCTACGCCCATGTTGGCAACCCTAACCCTAACCTAATCCTTAAAACTAGCTTGGATCTTATCATAAACTGTCTACTTCAAATCAAATTGTTTTTTAAAAAATCGGAAAGGGATTTTTTTTCTGGAAAATACGGAATAAAGAGCACCAAATCTGTTTTGATAGCTACCACTTTCGCTTAATTCGGAATTTAAACGAACCTTTTTAAATATTCGGAATAACGAACTTTTTGAAATTTGGACATGCGAAGCACTTTTTAACATTCGGAATAGCGAACCTTATTTTAGGATTCGGAAAAGTAATACTGAATCGAAACCGCGTGACTCGGATAAACGACCTTCGGACTAACGATCCCCGTAATATAAGTTGCAGGTTTTCTAGCCCCCTCGTAGATATGCGCTAGAACCGGAGGATGATTTAGCCATGTTTATTCTTAGGGATAGACACAGAGATTGAAATTGCCGGAGCAGGGAGGGTTGCTGCTCTCTATCGTGACTAAGAGAACAACGGCCTGTGCAAACAAATTAAAAACAAATAATCAGGTTCTGTAGCCAAGAAAAAACTTATTCGTTGTAGAACTGTGCATGCTTAAACCTAAACACTAGGCCTATAAAGAAACGCTTCAACACTCTCAAGGTTCTTTGTAGAACATTAAAAAAAAATTCTTTATGAAAACCTAGTTCTATGCATTCGGGACAAAAACAGGGTTCCTTTCTTTATATAGAATTTAGGACTTTCACTATTTGAACAATGATTCTTTAAAAGTCTAAAAATCAAACAAGTGATCCCCCAAGCTAGAAATCAAAACAAAAAACTAAATATAACTCATGATATTAAATAGGCTTACAAAAAAAAAATGGAAAAATCACTCCAATTAACATGGCTTTCGAATTATATTTCAAATGCTCCTTCCTAATGTCGAAAATGCGATGACGCTTTTGCAATACCCATACATTTCGCGCAAGCCATGCGCGCGAAATTGAGGAAAATAAAATTAACACGCCACTTTGCCAACGCAAAGGCATTGTCCACGGTTGAATCCCGAATATCGGCAAGCGAAAATTCTCTTTAATCCCAAAACCCCACTTTTTAAATGCTTATAATATTTTTTCCCCAAAGTGGATTTTTTGGGATTTTTGATATGTTATAAACACACACTTCGGCCTACATTGATGCAAAAATATTGGGACGGGAAATTATTTCCGGGTTTGCGGTGGTTTGGGGGCCCTCACGACCGTCTAAAATAAATGCAAAAATTTGATTAAAAAAAAAACAATTTGATATTGTAGTAGTGGTTAATTTAAATGCATATAGGCCATGATCGGACGTTAACAGTAAAATACTAAATATGACATGTAAAGTTTTATTTGAACTAATCATAAAATTTTTAATTAAAAGGGTTCATGGAGAGTTCGTAAGCGGCACGGGGGGGGTCGCGGAAAACTTGAGGTATTTAGTTTTCAAGACATTCCTAGGGCTCTAAAGGATCCAGGAAGAAATCGCATTTGAGAACGTATTTTCGGCAAATTCCGCATTTGCAGCCTGTGCAGCGATAAATCGGCAATTTTCCCTGAAAATTGGCCGAGATCCGCGCCATTATGCAACCCAAATTATGTCCCAAAAGGGTATTTAAGAACAATTAGAACCTAGAATTGACCTTGACCATTTAATAAATTATGAGTTTTCAATGCTTAAAACATTGTCCGTTTCATGGGTACGTGATATAGAACAATTTTGGGATAGTGACATAATCAGGCAATCACAGCGTTCATTTCTTCAATTCAAACCAATAGGAGTGTACTTAAAATCATATGGTATCTTTACCACGCGTAGCGCGGGAAATTTTGTAAGGTGGAGGGGATTTGAAAGCACAGGATTGAAGGCAAGTACAGACTTCCGTGACACTTTTAATTCTTTTGCTGAAATGATATGGGCACCCAACTGCGGAAGTAATTTAGAATATTTATATCACCCTTTTCTTGATTTGGGTGATTTTTAGGTACCCTTTTCACGTTACGGACGTAACGTGCCTGATCCTGAAAAAATACCCGTTTTACGTGGATTCTTGGACACGGATGATACCCCCTTTCGAGGAAGACTGATCCCCCGGGGTAAAACACCCCCATTTTTCATCAAAACTCGTCGGTGCAGTAGTTGACTCAAAACGGTCAAAAAATGACCCCGTTGTTGAAAAATGTTTTAGGGTGGGTAAAGAAGTCTTACCAAGAGCAAACAGTGCTAGAGGCTCGCGCGATTGAAAATTCGATATCATGAAAAAGACTGTCAAGCATTAAAATTTTGCGCTTGATTGATGGATTTTGAGTATAAAGAAGAAAAACTTTAATTTGACATTGAAAGTTGAGAATTAATTGAGGCTTTCTAGCTCATATTGGTGTAATAGAAACGGATTCAAAATTACCCAGATGTGTACAGTCAGGAATGTGAGTGGTTTTATTCATTAGTATAACTCGGATTTGACACGAATAAATTCAAAAATTCTTGTTTTAATTAGACTTTCAGAAACAGCTCTTTCCAATGGATTAGTTTACAAGGATTTGTTTACAGATTTTTTTTACTAAACTGCAACAAAAATGAGTAAACTTCATTTTGAATCAGGTGTGTGTCAAGTTGTCCATAGTTTGAAAGTGAAAGAACATAAAATCTCGCAAAGTTTATTTGCCCAGAAAAGTTGAAAACCAGTATTCAAAGATTACGAAGATCCATCAATACGTGTTGTAGTAATGTCAGTTGCCGGACAGTAATGACTAAATATCAATTTTGTCCTTATTAGATTGCTTCTGGTTTTATCACTTGTAGGATATGTTAGGATATCTTACTTTACAAGCATGCGACAACTTCGATTTTGATGATTTTTTTTTCACATTTTCTGATAATCTAACAAATCACTGATATGCCTTTGAAAGTTTGTTTACGCACGGCCAATAAATACCTATCAATGTTATTCGAAAAATTGAATTTGCAAAAACCATGTTAAAAACACGTGTCCTTTGATAACGGGTTTATATTTTTTGAAATGTAGTTTTACAGAATTGCAACACTTTTTTTATAAGTTGATAAATCAGGTTTATATCGACAAACTAACACTAGGCTTTTTAAACCCCACAAATCAGGCAATAAACTAGAATCAATTATCACTACCTATTCGTGTTTTTTTAAACAAAACATCATTTAGATAAACTACAGATTTTCCAAACCAACAGTCGGCGATATCAGCGATAAACTTGCTTTGATTACTTTGTTCAGTTTTTTGATAACCTAGCTTATCAATTCGACCAACTAGTTTTAAATTAAAAAAAAACAAAAAACAGGTTTTTCGAAAGTCACAATAGACCTATCGGTTGATAAAGTAGGATTCGGTAACGTTTGATAATTCAGGTTCTCAAAATAATTAGTTTAGTGGGTATAGAAGGGGGGTCTCATGCACCCCCCGGAAATAAATTTCTAATCGATGTCTATACATATATCAGAAAAAACGCGTAGAAAACGATTAGCTATGTTTAAAAATTCAAAAATTGTCCCATCTACCAAATTCATGTAAATTTATGCAAAATTAAGATCGCCATTACAGAAAAACCATATCTCAACTGGAAAATACAAAATGTTGTTCCTGCGCCATTGTGAACTCTGGTCGATCAGATTTGTATTATTATCTTGCTTCGGATCCAAGATGGCAGCCAACATGGCCGCTCTAACCATCTGAAAAAAAAAAAAAAAAAAAAAATGTAGTTTACAGAATTGCAACACTTTTTTTATAATTGATAAATCAGGTGTTATAATCGACAAACTAACTAGGCTTTTTAAACCCACAATATCAGGCAATAAACTAGACTCATTTATCACTACCTATTCGTGTTTTTTTTAAACAAAACATTTAGATAAACTACAGATTTTCCAAAACCCACAGTAGGCCTATCAGTCGATAAAATTGCTTGATTACTTGTTGTTCAGGTTTTTTGATAAACCTAGCTTATCAATTCGACTAACTAGTTTTAAATTAAAAAAAAACCAGGTTTTTCGAAAGTCACAATAGACCTATCGGTTGATAAAGTAGGATTCGGTAACGTTTGATAATTCAGGTTCTCAAAATAATTAGTTTAGTGGGTATAGAAGGGGGGTCTCATGCACCCCCCTGAAATAAATTTCTAATCGATGTCTATACATATATCAGAAAAAACGCGTAGAAAACGATTAGCTATGTTTAAAAATTCAAAAATTGTCCCATCTACCAAATTCATGTAAATTTATGCAAAATTAAGATCGCCATTACATAAAATCCATATCTCAACTGGAAAATACAAAATGTTGTTCCTGCGCCATTGTGAACTCTGGTCGATCAGATTTGTATTATTATCTTGCTTCGGATCCAAGATGGCAGCCAACATGGCCGCTCTAACCATCTGTAAAACATAAAAACGATGTATAAGCTTGTATACCAGTAATATTTAATTGTATAGTCAAAAATAATAATATAATTATAAATTTAAGTAAGAGGTGTATGTCTTTAACCACAAGAAACTCCTATCTATATCTCGTTTGTATGATATGCATTCTTAAAATTCAATGCTACGACCTATTTCTCAGAATTTTTTGAACCTAGGAAAATTGCCTTATAACTGGATATGTCATCTCACAATAATAACACAATAATGAGATATATGTGTTTGACCAGTATAAACACACAGCTGGCCATTTTGTTTGTTAAAATTTAAGATGGCGGTCAATATGGCCACATTCAAACAATTTAAACTTTAAAAATTACCACATTTTTGTCGTATATCACGACATAGCACCCAAAAAGAATGATAGAAGTGCAATTAAATATGTCTAATTCATTAGTAAACTCATACTGCGATTTTGTTTCAGTAGTATTTCTTAATTCAAGATGTCGGCTTATAAAGCCGATGTTCAAGATTTGTGAACTCGGTGATAATTAGCCGCCATCTTGATTTTCAAAAAGTCAACAAACCAAAATACAGCTTTGTTTAAAAGTCACTCGAGATTTTAATATTATTTTTGTGTAATAATAAACAATAGTCAACTAGAAATAAAGATAGTAACCTAATGCACAATTCGAAATTTGAGATGAACGGATTTTTCGGTTGATGCAGTAAACATTTAGTGTAGTATTATGTCCATGCGATACTGTGTATACAAAAATTCCGGCTCCGGAATTTGACAAAGTTGTGATTTTCTATATGAAGGATTCGATTTAGGTAGCAATTCCACACAGTGATTATTAGTATATGAACACAGCATTAATGTACATGCAAAAACTCGATTTTTTTGGAAATTGAGGGAACCTCCTCAGGGAAATCTCTGAGTCGGCCTTTAATTGCCCCAAACGCAACATTTCTCTTAACTTTAATTCAACATTTTCATTCCTATTTATGTCATTTCTAAGTTTTAACACATTTTGAAGGCCGACAAATTGGCGCCATATGAATATAAATATACTACTAAGTTAAAAAAAAAAACAACAAAAAGGCAGATATGAGTTCTAATAGTCGGAAGATTCTTAATTATTTTCTCCATTTATTTTGACTATACTACTAATAATAGGGCATTTAGCTTTTATACTTTGTAGATCTTGAGGCGGGCTGTTGGCTACAATCTTGGATCCGAAGCCAGACAAACAAACAACTATGCATGGCAAGCGGTCCATAATGGGTCTCTCGAAGAACCGGTTTCTGTTTTTTTGTTGTGAGATGCAGTGAAACATTATATTTTCTGTAATGGCGATCCAAATTTGCATAAATTTACTTTAAAATGGCGTGGACAATTTTTGATTTTGTAACATGGACTAATCGTTTTTAAGCATTTTTTCTGATAAGAGATGTGATTAGAAATTGATTTCAGTGGGTGCACGAGTCCCCTATAAATAAGTTTATCAATTCGTATGCTATGGTTCGTAACAAAACTATAGGTTGATAAGTTGGTAATCTGTGTTACAGAGATTTATCGGGGTTTTTTTTGACAACATGTCTCGATAAACTTTGTTTATCAATATTAGAAAAAAATAGGTTGATCAATTTAAACAAAAGGTTAAAAACGCACATCGATCGATTAACTGAAGCTAATGGTCCGGGCATATCACTTGATATTTTAAGTTTAAAAAGAGTTTCCAACGATTACAAAAAACGATTTATCAAATAAAGTTATCATGAAAAAAGGCCCGGTGTACGGTATGATTTGGGGAAGGACATGACCCCCTCCCAAAGGCAATGTTGATCTGAGTCATGTGTCAGTAACCTGCATGGTCCCCAACATTGATTGATGGGGATTATTGAAGAAGGATTTGGTAAGGGGGAAAAGACCGCCGTGGGCACGACATTGGGGAAGTGAAAGTTGAATACGGTATCGTCTCTCCCGCAGTTCTTCAGGAGTTACTAAGACCCCCCAGTTGAAGCAACGCCGTCTTCTTCAATGACCTGTCGAGTTCAGCTCCCATTACGTGTGGAGTTCAAGGGCTCGATCATAGGGACATTATTTTGTTATACTTAAACGACTTCCACTCTGCTAAAAAAAATTCCCAAATTTATTTTTATTTGCTGATGATACTAATATTTTCTTTCACATATGATACTAAACTTTAGAATCTATAATAATGATGTCTTAACAAAAAATTCCAATTTAAATTAAATAAATAAATTGCTTGATTACCAATTACATGATATTACAAAATAAAACAAAGCAATAAACCCAATATTAACATAAATATTAAAATGATAAAGTGATAATAGCTGATAATACATCTATCCAGCCGGTTGAGATACTTAATTCTTAGGTCTATTAATTGATCTAATTTATCTTGCGTTCTCACACTTTACATGTTTATAAAATGTCTCCACATACAATGGCATCATCCGTAGAGTCACGTCCACCATTTCTTCCTCAAGATCCACTCAAAGACTGTATATTCACCCGTCCTTTCTATGTGTCTTATGCGCTATGATTGGTGCGATCCTCCTAACCCACTAATCTACTTCTCTATTTCTCCTTCAAAAGAGGATTATACCAATATTACCAATATTATGTGGCTGATCACACAGATCCTTGTTCTTTTCCTTGTCAACTTGAATTTCCATTAGCAACCTTCATGGTATCAGGTCCATCATGGGCTTCTCCCTGGGATTCTTCTGCATGACGATTGTTTAACATCGGTTCCCATTATCATCATTATGAAAACTACATTTTAGGGATATTCCTTCATCAATGCAACGAATTCTGTCCTTTGCAGCAACACTTCTATATAGATCCCAAGGACCCTTGCTCTGGATCGTCTTCGAGGACTTAAATCTTCTCCCTCCCTCTCTTCCTTCAATCGAGAATGAAGAAGGGCATCACCAGTGCATATAAACTATGCTGAATGCTCAACAATCCCCTTTTTCGTATTTTTGTTTTTTCATCACTCTTATTCGTTCTTGTTGCTTAATTTAATCCCGCCCTCAGTCCGTCTTCCCCGTCCTCTCTCTTTCAGTCCTTCCGTCCTTAGTCCTTCCATTCGCCTTTCCTGTCTTCTTTCTTTTTCCCATCCCCTTCCTCCCCTGTTAATCTCCTACCTTACTCCTCCCCTGACTACAAGTCTCAATTTTCCAAGAACAGTCATTGACTGGAACAATTACCATACTCAACTAATCAAATAAAGGACCCCACAATCTGCAAAGAAGCAGTAATAAGTCAATCAAACCAACAAGACCAAGTACACTATAGCATTGCCACCCCCCCCATGCGCAACCCTGAAGTCCTGCACGATTGGCCCATCCGGGCTGAGAGTTGTGCAGTATTACTTACAGATACAGATACTTTGCCTCTCCTTTGTCCTTTGATTCCTTCCTTCTCCCTTCTTCTTCTTCCTCCTTTTTCTCCCTAGTGCAGACATGATTGTGTGTATCTGTCCGTTTGGTCCCCTTAACCGTAATATAAATCTAGTGTTATATTTTCGTATAAATTGTAGAACCTAAGAAAAGGTCACTGCACCTTCACGCCAGCGTTTAGCAGTGACCTCGATATTCCATTATTCTATATTGCAAATATTTTATTTAAACTTTATATTATTTTTTAACTTGTTGTTTATTTTATACTGCTGGGATGTTGAAGTTCAAATAAATTTGAGTGATCAATTGTGCTCGGCAGTCGATCGTAGACTCTAGTGTTAGCAAGGCACTGTCATCGGTTCACTGAGTTTTTGGTCTGTATCAACGACATGAATCTTAGTGAGGGAAAAAAAGCCAGGATGTTTGCAGATGACGCCTTAATATCCCGTGAGATAAACACTCCTTTTAAGACTGCGTCACTATCTCAATCTGATCTTGAGCTTTATCACGCTGGAGTCATGTCATTAACACAGATAAAATGTTTCGTCATGAACTTAAACACAGAAAAATCTTTTAGGTCCACCACAATATAATGCTTGTAATAATATCAAAGTGACAAAAATCTCCTCCCTATCTATACCTTGGATTGAAGATAGCTTTTTGCAATAATTACGTTGAAATAAACATATATGGAGTTACAAACAGGGGCATGTGTCATCAGGCGAATGTAAGGCCATGTTAACAGATGTCAAATCCCAGCTCTACCAATCTTTAGTCCAACCAAAAGCTGGTCTCCGGTTAGAATGACCACAGTCTCGGCTCTGTCTTCGGATTCAGGGCACAGTAGGTTCATAAAAATCAAACTTATTTACAAAAATCGCACTCACAACACGATGCACTAAGTATAACAAAAATCAACACTTAAATCCTTAAAACAATCAGAACACATGGGACCCTCCCTGGACAATTAGACAACGGTCCTTTTAATACTGCGCTGCCCTTTTTACCCCCAATGGCGCAACATACGCCCTTATACGAACTATGGCACGCTCACGTATCAAATCATCGCGAGTTTCCCGCGCTGTACGAAGTTTCCACGCGCGGTGGATCGAGTTTCCTCGCCATATGTCGAAGTTGTGCCGCTTATATGTCGAGTTTACAGCGCTATATGTCCAGTTTGCCCTCTATCATCGAGTTTTGCGCTCTATATGGTGAGTTCTGACATAAATCATGCCCAGTTCAAAATTCTCGACATGATTTTTCTCAACATGAGGAAAACTCGACATGATTTTTTGGTGTATGTGTAAAAAAAATCATGTCGAGTTTTTCTAATGTTGAGAAAAAAATCATGTCGAGTTGCTCATGTGAGAAAAACAATCATGTCGAGTTTGTCATGTTGAGAAAAAAATCATGTCGCAGTTTGCCATGTTGAGAAAAAAATCATGTCCAGGATTGCCACTGTGAAAAAAAAAATATGTCAGTTTTTTTAAAAACTCGGGCATGATTTATTCCGGACATGATTTATTCTGGAATTGAGTTATGAAACTCGCACATAGCGTTCAAACTGGATAGGCAGCGCTGTAAAACTCGACATATAGCGGGGTAAACTCGATATGACAGCGCATGAACTCGCCATGATTTATACGTGGAGCGTTGCCATACACGCTCCACGTTATCAAATCATGGCGAGTTTTCCCGCGTACGTCGAGTTTCACGCGCTGGGTATCGAGTGTTTTCCTCTCCCTATGTCGAGTGTGCAGCTTATATGTCGAGTTTACAGGCTATTCTGTCAGTTTTGACCTCTATATACATCGATTGTGCTCTTCTCTATATGTGAGTTTGACATAAATCATGTCCCGTTTTACGCTCCACGATCAAATCATGGGAGTTTTTCCCGCGCATGTCGAGTTTCACCGCGTGTATCTGAGTTTCCCGCCATATGTCAGGTGTGCAGCGTTATATGTGAGTTTACAGCGCTATATGGTCAGTTTGCCCTATGATTACATCGAGTTGGCTCTCTATTGTGAGTTTGAATTAAAATCATGTCCAGTTAGTTTCAAAAATTCACATGATTTTTTTACCACGAGGAAGGAAACTCGACATGATTTTTTGGTGTATGTGTAAAAAATCATGTCGAGTTTTGCTCATGTTGAGAAAAAATCATGTCGGTTTGCTCCATGTTGAGGAAGAAAAAAATCAGTCAGAGTTTGCGCATGTTGAGAAAAAAATCATGTCCAGTTTTGCACATGTTGAAACAAATCAGTCAGTTTTTTAAAACTCGGCATGATTTATTCTGGACAGATTTATGAAACTCGGCACATAGAGTTCAAACTGATAGGCAGCGCTGATAACTGACATATAGCGGGTGTATAGTAAACTCGATATATACAGCGCATGAACTCGCCATTGATTGATACGTGGAGCGTGCCATAGCGTGCATAGTATGCCCGCCGTATGCCACGGACGGCATGCTTGCGGGCGGTGTACTATCGCTACACAGATAAAAGCAACGATTGATCGGGTTACCATAAGAATGATAAGCATTATTGCGTGTGCTAGATGGTTAAAAGAGAAACTTCCCGAAAACTTCGGGAACTTGCTTGTAGACAAAAATCCAACAATTCCAAGGGTGGGGTTGACTCAGAGAGATGTAGTCTCTTCATTACCAGTCGTTTAGACCACAGAACCTGAGAGGGTCTAGTCTACGGTTCGGCTGCAAAGGCACCAATTGGAAATGCTTCAGCGCGCGGCAGCAAGACTTTGCTTAAAATTATTCCAGAGAACAGTCAGTGTGGACCTCAAATGCTTTCTTCATCACCTTAAAGGCTCAGTCTTGAAAATTGCCGCGAAGTAGAGTCTTGCACCTCACTCATAGTACAGTATAGTATTAGTCATTCATGATCAATTTACTACCGCTCAAGTTACTTGCGCTATTCAAAGTGTGACCCATACTTTATACATAACATATCCAACATGCATGCCATAATTTAGATTTAGAAGGTCCTCCAGAAATTGGAGGACTTTGCTTCCCGGCAAGATGGGCACGCTAATCCGAAAGGGGGAAGACCTCATTAGAGATTAAATATGTTGTACAGATTGTCCCAAAAATAAATGCAATCCTCGGCGTTCAGTGGTGCTATAATTCAAATACTGAGAATTATTTAAAATTTAATAACAGATTCTGAATGCCGAGGCTCGTTTCGTAATCTTGTCCAATTTTTGTCCGATCGGTTCACTAGTTTTGAAAACCAAAGGACTATTATGTAACCCGCTGTCAATTACCCCATTCCAAGTTTGCCTTAGTTCGTTGAAGCGATCACCTTCAAAAGATTTTTACAAAGTGGAATAAAAGTCTTTTAACTACAAAAATCTTCTAGTACTATAATCCGGTCTTTTGTTTTAAAAAATAGATTACTAAAAATATTTGTAATATGTTTATCCACGGTCTTTTATCGTCTGTACAGTATTTCTTCTACTCATATTTAGGATTGTACACACTTAAAATACGGGGTCAAATATGACACCGACTAAAAATTAAAATGACCCCATTTGAGACAAAATGACTATTTTTGTGTCCTATTTAACCCTTAAAATAGTTGTTTTAGCTCAAAGGGGGTCCATTTTATTTTTAAGTCGGTGCATATTTGACCCGTATTTTTAAGTGTTGTGTAGTAAACTTGACCAAGCTTAAATGTGTGACTTAAGTATATGTCTGACAAATCACGTGAATATTGCAATTGCAGCGGATGGGATAAATACACAAATGAATTAAATTACCAAATGATGGAAATGGTAGGAATGGATGTTGAAAGGACTTCCTAGTTATAATATGGACTATTTGATAGATAGAAACAACAACAAACACAAATAATCCACTGCAAATCAAACTTGAGTTGCAGTCAAACACATGTCAGAGCATTGTGAACTGAGGAGCATGTTGATACAGTTATGGAAAAAACTTAAAAGTTCGCCTACAAATTACCTGGATGTCTTGATCCTATACCAATGTCCCTATCGTTTTGGGTATGTTATTTTTTTATGTGTAAAATATATCCTTGTTCTTTCCAATGGCCTACTAGACTATCATTTGAGAGCAAATTGAAGAAATTCATTATTTTAGTGAAAAAGTGCCAGTGCCGCTTTTAAAGAGACATGAGGAAGATTTCCAGAAAGAAGCGCCCCCATTTTTTCGAAACCCATGTTTTGCATATTGGAATGCTTTCCAATGTATTAAGAAATTAGCTTCACACCTGAAGTGAATAAGCCAAATAGACGTCTTTATGTAATAATATGATGATTTTAGTACTTTCTGTCGTGCAGACAGAAAGTCAAAGCGCGGTGTTCTATGGGGACAATTACGATTAGTCAGGCAAGTTCAAACAAAGGTGTGCTGTTTCCTGTACTGTTTGTCTAATAAACCTTCGGAAGGTTCTTGGGGTAGGTGGTCTACAATCGATCCTGTGCAATTTGAGGAGAATTCGTATACTAAAAAACTCTCCCCTGTCACTTTAAGTGGTAAGGAAATAAGAGGATAGGCAGAGGACGAGAGAAAAACAACCAGCACTCTTTTTAAGATACTTGATTGTGTTTTTCATCAGTCAAACTTAGAAACGGCTTTTAAATTGTGGCTTACTTACGTAATCGCATTTGTTCTAAAATCAGGAAGCAAATCAGATTAAATGAAAACAGTGGGTGGAGGGAAAAGGCAGAAGAAAAGGATAGGCCTTACATAATATCTCGCAACATTTTCAACATTTTTTAAAATAATTTTGAATTTAGCCCAACCATTTCAGGATTCATTTGGTAATGTAATCATCCAATGCAATATTCACACCGGAATTGTCAGACACACTGGAGATAAACATTTTAGTTGGTCAAAGTCGCCTAAGTTACTATTTAAAATGAGAGGAAAGGAGACAATATGAGTAGAAGACGGATAAAAGACCGTGAATTTAAAACAATAACAACATATATTTTATAATTTATTTTTAAAAAACAAAATGCAGGATTAGTACCAGGATTTTGTATGTTGAAAGACATTTCAATGGTGCCGCTTGAACGAGCTAACTGGAACGGCGGGGATTCTGACAGCGGGTTACATAGCCTTTGTTTCATAAACTAGTAAACCGTATCAGACAAAAAATGGGACAGGATATACGAAAATAGTTCGTCATTCAAATCTTGTTATAATTGAATAATGCCAGTAATTTGCAATTACAGCACCAAAATGCGGGATATTGCATTTATTTTGCGACATCTGTATAGGATCACACACAACCTGGAAGATAGATATTGATCATCAGAGCTATTACCAGACCAACCAGGACATTACAAGATGCCAAATCATACTTATATAGGCAAATCCAAGTCAGTTTCTTCCATCTATGCAAATAGTTGTTCCCTGGACTACCCCTCATGGAATGCCTAGCACACTCAATTTTAGAGGGGGGGGGGGCTGAATTTGGGAAAAGACCCCCTTTAAAAAAAAATCCGCCCCCTCAAAATCCTGGGTTAGGGGCTGGAAAACTAAGATTATCGACCGAAAAATGATTTTATTATTTGAAAAACAGTTACGAAAAAAAAACTTTATGTTTATCGCCGAAAAACTTAGTTTATCACAATTAAAAACCGAGTTTTTGAACTTTTATTTATTTATTATTGAGTAGTTCTTCTTTGCCTGGGGAAACACCTTCAATGCTAACACTGTTTTTCAGGGGGCCCAGGGTCAACATATGTAAATCATCTAAAAAGTCATACCAGTTACAAAATATAACCACACATAGTAAAACAAATCATATTAAATGATGCTTATAAAAAAAATTCAAAACAGCCCCTGGGATAATGCACATCAAGCATTTAAAATTAAAAATACATCTAGATATTAATTAATTTAGTAAAACCTAAAAATAAGTTAAAACCTTAAAAAAACAAAAACCGACCAAAACACACTCTCACACACATTCTCACACACACACTCTTTCACGCACTCAAACACAGTCACTCACTCTCTCACTCACTCATTCCTCCCTCACTCCCTCGCACGCGGCTCGCTCGCCTCGCTCGCCGCCCGCCCGCCCGCCGCCCGCCCCACCCACCCACACCACACACCACCCACCCACCCACCCACCACCCACTCATCACTCACTCACTCACTTCACTCACTCACTCAACGCACTCCACTCACTTCCCACTCACTCACTACTCACTCACTCCACTCACTCACTCTCACACACCACCACAACACACATTACCAACCACTCACTCACACACTCTCTTCTATTTACACAAAACACCAAACTGGAAACCAATTCACACGAACATACACACCTCACAAACACCCCCCCCCACTGTTTATGGAAGCTAAGGAAAGAAAAATTGCACATATATAATAAGCCTAAAGTTATGAGACAAAAAATTACTTGAAGCTCTTAACATTGGTGGAAGAGGATTTTGGCTGATAATGGAAGGCATTGAATGACACAGCCCCTCTTGAAGTAAATTTAAGCTTTCAGAATCATTTTTGCTACAGGAGCACAAGGTTACCCGAGTACTGTGACCCTAGTCACATGCGTATGGGTTTCATAAAACCAAGATAACATATTACACGGTTTGATGGGAGACTGTGTGTAAGACTTTTATAGACCATGACATTAAGATGTAAAGATTGGGGATTGAAAAAACACTGTTTGTCACTAGTCTTGAAAACATACCTTTTCGAAAAACTTCAGTCACCGATAAACTAAGTTTATCAACTTAAACATGTTGAAAAGCAAGGTTTTTCAGTTATAGGTTTTCGAAAAAAAACTTACTTTATCAGAAGAAATCATAATAGTTTTTCAAAAATTAAGTTTATCAATTCGTTAAAATCGAAGAAAAAATTAGTTTATCAAATTAAGTTTTCAACTTAAGGATTGTGTACGTGATATACTAACTCATGCGTATGTCCTACATAATAGACTTTTTCATACTATTTACACAGTGCTTTGGATAAGTTGATCCACTCAGGCATGACATAGTATACAAATATATACTGACATGAGAGACTCTTGTTAAAACTATGGACCCGAGGTGACTGCAATAGTGCTATTTGCTGAGGGGCGCAGCCCCGAAGCAAAATAGCACTATTGCAGTCACCGAGGGACCATAGTTTGAACAGGAGGCTCGAATAAAGGCAGTATATATTTGTTTTATATACGTCATTCATATATTCATTGTTCATTGATTGGTTAAAAGATTTTATAAAACAATGAGGTAAAATTGAGATTTAGCCTAGCCTAGCCTAGCCTAGCCTACCAACATGACCCATGCCGGCAGTCAATATTGCAGTGTTGTCGTCACCCTACTTACAGGACTAAACCCCATCAAACATGGACAGGCATTTCTTAAGCCTTTCGGCCCGATAGAACGCCTGAGCGTTTCTTGCAAATAAATAAATACTTGAAAATACATTCAGATACTATTTTGGTATCTCAAATGTGGAACAATCCAAAAGATGAAGTTTGGTATAATTTTCACGTTTATAATGTGCTTTACAACTTCGGGCAATGCGTTTTGCCATGGAGAATGCATGTGAATTGTTATTGCTGAGAGATCTAGACATGTCTTTAGGTGACAGTTCAAAAATGAAATCCTAAAATTAATTCCGGGTTGAAAGGGTTAATCTGCTTTTTAGTGTTCACACTTTCATGTCATTCTTGATCACTTAACAGCTGGAATCTTGGCTGATTTGTAGCCGTACTGCCACTCACTGCATTTTCGCGTGTACCCATGTTGACAATTTGTTTTGATGATCATGCTACACAGGGCTGACATTGTGATAAAATTGGCAGCCGTAAATAGTCTTTTGAGAGCCGTAAATATTCTTTTGAGAGCCGTAAAAAGTTCTTTTGAGAGCCGTAAATAGTCTTTTCTGCAGAATGGTATTGCGTCTATTGATCATGTGGTCCACTTATAACCAATCAATGACAATGAATATATAAATGACGTATATAATATGCACGTAGAGTTACGATTGAGTTTCGGGGACGGACCACAGATTCATCTGAATTGACTCGTAGATGTAGCAACACGGCAAGTGCGTGCATTCACTGTTCTATTTGAAGCCGTTTTCTTTGTTTTCGCATGGATAGGCCATGTCAGGTTATGCAGGAAACCCACCTAAAAGTGGCTCAGTCGTTCATCGATTCGCGAGGAAACAATTGACGAACGACAGCCCAGCACAATTGCACGGTAAAATCGACAGAAGTAGTTGCCCTCTCATACACGGAAATCCGCAATTGCAAGTCTCTCCTAGCTTCTCTAGCAATGAAAAAAGCCGTCGGGGAGTTTCCCACAATGAAGAATAGTCGCATTAGAGACTCCCTTTCCTTTAGGTTTGCTCTCGGCCAGTCGTAAACTCTACTCCAGTACGGCAGATTTCTTGATTAGTTTTAGTTACATGTGGATGATTTACAAATTTGAAAAACTAGAGTAATAATAGACTATTATGTAAATCCCAATTCGCTTGAGATAAATTCCAATGCAGAAATACACAAAATCCATCCCACCAAGAGTACCGATATTCGGAGGCATATACTTTACAGGTGTTGACAATCGATTAACATAAACATATTCATAGGATTAAACCATCGTCAACAAAATACAACATTATTTTGCAAATTATTGTAAAGAATGAAAAACAAAATGTTTTAAAATGTAGGGCGTGGGACGCATGGTACAAGGAGGAAAGCGAAATGGTTTATGGGGACGAATTGGTACCATGGGGACGAATTGGTACCTGGAAGAATTGGTACCTGGACGAATTGGTACTTGGACGAATTGGACTGGACGAATTGGGTGGGACGATTGGTTTTGGGACGACAACGAATTGACCTGCGTCCGTCTGATGGGATGCAGAGGGGATGGCTTGAGAGTGTCACAGGTTCTGTGCACTTTCTCAGAGGATTACAGTTACTCACGCGTAAAGGCAAAGCCCGGGTCAACGTGCAAGAGCAAAAATGGCACCGCCCGTAGACAGCTTCAATTCCTATTTGACGAAATATCTAGATGCTTTTTCCCGTTCTATAACGAAGAATTAGCATTTTAGGGCCAACTATGTGGCTCAGGGACGATTCGATCCATTTACAAGATTCAGAGAGTAATCAGAGTGCACTTTTGTACGGATTGTGAAAATGTGGACTTAATTCAACAATTTGGAGAATGGGCAGGTTGGTACTTAAGCCACTAATGGCACTATCAGTGATTATTCCGAATGAGTAAAAATACCTGAAATTGCAGAATAGCTTAAAAGTGAAGGGTTAAGTCGTAGAAATCTCGTAAGTTTTTTCTTTCAACCAAAAAGTGACAGAAAAAAGGAAGGAAACGGGCAGTCTTCACTCTTCAACAAAGAGGCGAAGCTCCGTTCAATTACGTGTTTGTAGTAAGTGTCCCGAACGGAGACACAATGACTAAAATGTCCGATTTTGGTCTTATTCGGTTGTTTTGGAGGGCCGCAAATGTATCATGCGCACCATCCTGCGCATACCGTTGTTGTGTGTACAAATCTCGTTTTCGCTAAAAGTTAACGGATTCGACGCGGTAATTACCGCAGTGGCCGATGGGATTAGAAATCGCCCATCTTTAAATCCTCTTATTTTGATACCGAATTCGACGGAAGATTCATTGAGAAACTTCGCCAAAATTGTGCCAATTTTCAGGGAAGACCATATTAAATTCGTCATTTAGGGGTTGGGGAGTTGAGCATGTCGATTGTGAAAGTCTCGTTAAATCGAAAGGAATAGGGTCTAATAGGTAAAGAAAGTTCCCGGAAGTCGAGTAACTATTGGCGAAAATTAGCGAAAGCTGGTAGCTTATATGACCCTAACCAATGCCGGCGGTACAGCGCCCATCACAATGAAATTTATTGTCGGGTCGCCTGAGCGACCCGACTATAGAAAACACTGCTCTCAAAATTGTAAAGGGAGTCTATTTCTATAGCTGAAGGTCATTTCGTTAAATGTTTCTTTTATGAAAATGATCTAGTACACTAGTAATTTTGGAAGTTTAGTGTTGGGGGTGTAATGCGATGTAATTTCAGACAAAAGAAATAAATCATTGCATGTTTGGAAATGGGCTTCTTAAAAAAGCATTTCTTTGATTTTAGTCTCTGGGACGACGGGCTTTTGATGGGAGTTTGGTTCAAACATGCAGGGATAGATAAAGGCTGTATGAGTAAGTAACAAATAGGAGAGTTATAAGTAAGAAGAAAATGATCAGGCCACGAGAGTTATACTACGTAAGATTGAAGCTTCTTACCATGTATTGTGTTGATATTATCTAAGACGAAGTTAGGTAACATCTTTTTTTAAAAGACAGGAAGGTGTAACCTACATAAATTAAAGCTTAAAATTTGAGGATTTCAGTTTTAACACATTTTGCCCACCAATTTGGGGTTTTTTGTTTTTCTTTATAAGTTTATTTGAAATGTACAGGAAGGTGTAACCTATGTGTAATTAAAGCTATAACTTGGGGGGATTCAGTTTTAACACCTTTGAGCCCAATTGGGCGTTTTTTCTTTTTGCTGTTATTCGAAATAATGACAGGAAGGTGTATGTAACCTAGTTAAATTAAAGATTATAACTTTTTGGGGATTCAGTTTTAACACATTTGCGCCCAATTGGGCGTTTTTTCTATTTCTTATTTGAAATGACAGAGGAAGCGTGTACATATCTATATTATTAAAACGTAACTTTGCATGGGGAGTGCCATCGGATGGGAATTTTATTCGTTCCTCCTTTTTTTCCAGGTAGACACCGTCAGTCCTCGCCCAATCATAACTTTGCTTTCACAGCGGCCGTGCGTATTTTAAATTTAAACACGCTGATTTTGCCAACAACCGGTATGTTATGCAATAGTACTCCATGTGTGATTGAACATGACATCGTGTCATTCACGACCGCGCATATGATTCGCGTGGTCGTTATGTAGCCTGTGCTACGCATCACCGTGGTACGCCACTGGGAGGAAAATGGTCTAGAGAGAGGCCGCTGCGGCTGAGAATGCGTGAGAGAGGGGAGATGTATGAAAGAGAGAGGGGGAGAGGGAAAGAGAGAGAGAGAGGGACGAGAGAGAGGGGAGAGAGGGAAATGAGAGAATGAGAGAAGAGAGAGAGAGACGAGCAGGAGGTAGAGGAGGGAGGGGGGAGAGAGAAAGGGGTGAGAGGGATAGGTGTCCGGTCAAGAGAAGAGAGAGATGGAATGAGAGAGAACGTAATTTGTAGAGGGAAAAATATTAAGGATAGGCCCCTAAGAAAAGAGAGAGGGGAGAGAGTATTACAAAAGAGAGGAGAAGAGGGAGAAAAACAAGAGAAAGTATAATGGACAGCGTATTGAGAGAAGGAGAGAGAGAGGGGAGGAGGGAGGGAGGGAGGGAGGAGGAGCACAGGTGGGAGAAAAAAAAAGAAAAAATAGAAATTGAAGTAACCAAACAAACGGGCAAAGCAGAGAGGGAAATAAAGGAAAAAGCGAGAGGACAGAGGTTGAAAATGTAATTGTAAGGGTCTTTTGGTGACGGAATTATGAGAGAGAAGAGGAAACGTAATTTTTAGAGGGGAAATGTTGAGGCATACATGTTATATACAGGAGTAAGAGCAGGGAGAGGGGGAGATAGGTCAACACGAACATGCAGAAAGAGGAGAGAGAGAAGGTTGAAGGGGGAGAGGGAGAGATGGTTGAGGAGACGGAATGGAAAGAAAACGCATTTGTAGAGGGGGAACTGTTGAGGGATACAGAGAAAAGAAAGATAACTGGAAGGGGGAAAACCCAGAGGGGGGGGGGGTCATAAACTGCAGTGGGTCTGACGGGAATTATCTGGAGTTTGAGAGATGTGAGAAGAAACAATTGGCTATAAAAGGAACTATACGGGTCTAGCACATGGGGAGTGCTTTTGAGATAAAAAAAAGGTTGTAAACAATAAAAATATGGGATGAAATTAATAACGTTTATCATTTAGGAAAATGAGAAACCTACGACAAACAGTGTGAAAATGCTCAATAACGCGTCTGTTATTTCGCTTGATTCTGGTATGACAAAAAATACGGGTTATGACAACGGGAGTAAGTAGTTTTGAGAAGATGATTAAATGTACGGAAAGATAAATACGGGATAAATATTGACGTTTCCTTAAAATGGTATCTACATGAGCTACAGAATATGACGAGAACTAAGGGAATGTTGGGGTTATTAAAAGTGTTGTGACTCAGGAAGTTTGGTTGTCGCCGTAGCCGGTAGTATCGGTGATCGCTTCTGTTTCCGTGATCGCTTCCATTTCAGTGATCACTCCCTTCCACCAGCTTGCGGGATGCCGCGCGAAGCGCGGGCCCCCACTGTAACACCTACACGCCGTTTTAATTTGGAACCAAATCGCCGTATTTACTAAGCTCCCGGGACAATGAGGAATTATTTCTCACTACTTTTATGTTCCACCTTATAAGTTGGACAATTATTACGGCGTCCCACTTAAATAGTTAGGGCGTTGGATAAATTAAAGCCGATTGCCCGGACCTCTCTAAAATTACGGCGGCAGATTAGGG
>JAMKCH010016731.1:0-24362 GCA_023653785.1 Ophioderma brevispina | reverse complement strand
TATGTTTTTGCAAAACCACAACGATAAACGTTCGCATTGCAATGATGCAATTAATATAAACAATTGTTGGCAACAAATTATAAAATTGATTAGACATCGCTAATTGATAAACAATTAAACAATCGTCCACTGCATTACTAGTTGACAAATTCATTAATTAAATGGTGACATTCAATTAGTCAAAAGTAATTAGTTTCTCATTCCTAAACATGATAAATAAAATATTCCAATTATCCACTTTATACGCCTAATTCCATTATGTTAAATCTGGTTTCAACATTGTATTCAAATAGTGCACACTACTATGCCCGGTCACAGACCTTTTTATAGATTTCATTCATAAAAAACACCAGTCTTGTAAATCTGGGCGCGGCACCACGTGTTGAGATGAGGACCTGTAACTCTTGTGACAGTACAGAAGAAAATTAACATTCTAATTGCAAGCAATAAATCACCAAAATCTTTGGAGTAAAAGAGCACATGGTTTGGTTAGCTTCTCAGAAAATATGAGTAAGTAGGTCGAGGGGACCGGTGGAATGCTATGCTTTGACCACACATAATAAGATGCACATGGGATTACCAGTATCTGCATGCAAGCAGATTAGCTTTGTAGTATGTGACTCTCAGACTAAATCTTGTGTAAAGACACGGAGTGGAACCAAATAAAATCTTCCTAATCTCAATCCTCCGAGACAGAGTTCAGCAACCTGCCAAGACGTAGTCACTTATGAGGCAGTAATGTGTACCCTGGGTATCATAACTCATCCTCGGCAATATATAGGGTCACCGTAGGTCTTAACAACTGAATGCAGGTTAATAAAACTGTGTCATGGGGATGATGCTACTATGGCCTTTTGTGAACTTACTATACGGTTCCCTATACACTCGATACACGGAACATACAGAAGCAATGTTATAAAAGTTACAACATGGAACAATCAAGAAATGAATATTTCTTCATCACAAATGGGTAGCAAGGTAATGGCAAAGTTTTCTAAAGTGAAATGCAGATTAGGATCTTAAAACAGATTTCATAGAACAGTTAAATCAGTTCAATCAACAACATTGCTTCAGCATGGTTAACTTAAAATCTACTTTAAAATATTTTATTAACTACAATAACAAACAAAATTCAATCCTACCTGTGGCAAACAAACAGAAGACATAAACTTCACAATTTCTGCTGGATGCTGAAATTAGTTTCTTCTTGTAACATAAATTAGCTGGGTGAAATTTATCAAGAATAACTGAGTTATGTCTTCACTCCATCAACTTCAAGATGAGACTGACAAAGACTCATCTTGGAAATTTGTGGAGTTGCCAGTAAAGTTCCCAAAATTAAGGAATGTGGATGATGTGACTCACCACGGGCATGTTAAAATACTAACTTTAGATAGGCCTGGCATTGTTGCCACATTAAGTAAAAATGAAAAAGGGGGCCAATTTTCCTGATTGTTACACATATCAAGTCTCAAAGTGATTCATCACTGCATTGCAAGCAAATCCCTAACATAACATTTGTTTAATAAATTGCATTAACATGAAAACAGCATAATACAGATTTATACTTGTAACAAAACAAAATATCAAAATTTATATATCAAGAAAAAAGTGTTTGGAGGAGCTCCTTAAAGCTTGTTTCAGAGCTTAGGACCAATGACCTTGAATGAGACAGTATGAGCAAAAAAACTACATCCAGAATAAAAAATAAATAAAATAAAATTCATTTCTGCTTTGGTTGTAAAGAGGCGATAGGCATAAACAGGCTTTCGGAAAACATTGATTTGATGTCAATTGGACTCTGGAGGAAGAAGTTATGCCTCCTTTGCCAAGAGACTTTCCTGTTTGGCCATTTTGAGCCACACAAAGATGCATCGTTTATATAAAGTAACATGGGCTTCATCCGTGCTTTTGGTAAAAAAATACTTAACACCAAATTAATGTCAAACAATAGAAGGTAGGATAATAATTTAAATTTTCAATTTATTTACAGAAAACTTCCGCTTTATTTTTTCTCGCAATATATGTACGTTGCGTTGAGTATTATGTAAAAAAAATCTCTGAACAATTTTCATTATGTACATGAAATGAGACATTGATATGGACTGATTTTCAATAACTGTCACTTTATTGATTGAACAATGGTAATTTCATTTGTTGAAGATACTTATTATGTTATACAAGATACCGTTTGTTTTGTCAACTGAAATTGCATATGTAAATTGTTTTTGCTGTAATACGTTGTGGTATACGTCGGTGTCAGTATCTCCGCGCAGCGTGAAGTTATAAATTAGATGAGAGGCGAAAGTTTGCGATAAACGGTAATTAAATATTATTTATAGAATCCCACAAGGACAAGTTCAACGACAATGTCCGGAAATAGTGTTATGATTCACATAGGTTGGTATTCTGAAAGGGAGACTAACTTTAGACCTGGGTTTAAACCAGGGTTAGTCCTACAAGAGGGGACATTTTTTCGTACAACATACTCTAAAAGTGTGCTGAAACGGGTGAGAAAATTCCTCATGGATGGGCTGTTCCAGCCCATCCATGAGGAATTTTCTCACCCGTTACATTTTAACTTTCACAGTATTTTGAAAGGAAAAAAGGTGCCCTCTTTTTAGGACTAACCTGGTTTAAACCCAGGTCTAAGTTAGTCTCCCTTTCAGAATACCAGCCTAGTGTTTTGCGGAAACATTAACCGTATGACATCTTGTGTCCCAGATAACAATATGATTCGCAGAAATGTTTTCAAAGAACGTTCAATGACAATGTGTTACGCCGGGTGTTACGCCATTTGTCTGGATATGACGTCAGGATTATATGGAATATTTGACGAAACGGAAAAGTACACTAGTTTGATATTATGTAGATTGTGTAGACTTGCATTTAGGTTAATTACGTGGAAAAACTTGCACAGATAAGAAGCAAACGGAAGACCATCCTCCTGCAGTGGCCAGATAGAATCATGGAATTTAGTTTGCTTCTTGTTTATTTATTTATTTTTTTTTAATTATTTTCATTCTCATTTTTTTTCCATTTTTATATTTGGTTTCTTCCATTTTGTTTGCGCCATACGCTGCTTTGTATCATTCAATTAATTTTTTTCGATGGTAAAATTATTTTATCTAATTTGGTCGTTGAATCATGAATCATCAAATCATTGTGCATTGCAAATATTGAGATCATTTTTCTGTGTGGGGTCTCGATTGGCACGCTATTAAAAACAAACAAAACAAAAATTATAGCACAAAAAAAGCATAGTCGTAGGCGTATTGAAAAAAATCGCCACCTCTGTATGGAAACCTAATTGGTCAGAGCTCTTCCCCAGCCAGACAGTATATTTTCCTGAATTGGTCATAGCCGTAGTTACTTCCTTATTCCCATGGATATCATATAAAGCAATTGTTGGCACAATAAAGGAAATGGAGGAAGCAGCGTCAACGTGGAATATATTTATCACGAGAAAATTGTGGCCTTTAACACTTTGAACATGTCATGAATTTTGTAGGAATTCATATTCGAGAGAAATTTTCATGACACGGACGCAGCAGAATTATTGTGCATTGGTTTATTCTAGCTTTCGTTAACTAAATGTCATAATCAAAACTAAAGAAAAACACTAACATTCAAATAGAATGGTAGGAGAGGAGATACGGGGTGGAGGAATGAAGAAGTGAAAGAGGCAATAGCGAGAAAGTAGGATGCATGTAAGGAAATTAGTAAAAAATAATACGAAAGAAAATAAGGCGAGGTATAATCAGTTGAAGAAGCGAGCAAACAAAATGGCTGTTGAGGGCTATGAAAGTGGAGGCTGAGAAGGGGGTGAGTGAGTTGAAAGAGAATCCAAACGAGGGGGTTATAACATAGGCGTGCCAAGGGAAATTTATTTGAGGGGGGCTGGACTAAAGAGGGTGGAACATGAGAGCGAAAGCGCGTGGAGCAAAGGATGATGAAAACTAACGGGTGGGTCAGAAGACTCCTGAGGTTAGGGTTTTAAAGACCTGAAAAGGCCTTTCCTTGCGTACTTCTTCCGACACTTTTTGATCCGCATTTGCATGAAAAACATCAAAAATAAATATTCCCAGGTTTCCTCTTCTTTTTATTCTTCTTTCTCATTCTCTTGTCCTCTTTTTTCTTTATCCCTTCTCTTTATTCCTTCCTCTTTTTCTTGAGAACTTTGAGGGGGGCTTTAGCCCCCAAAGCCCCCCGGGTACGCCAGTGTATAAGATAGTGAAGGCAATGCAAATGATAGAAGATATGGTTGAAGGGGGAAGATGTTAGAGGAAGTGACGGAAAGTTGAATTTCAGTGAGAGAGATGGAGGCAGAATCTGGAAGAGCCCATGGATAGAATCATGAATGAGGAGAATGAGTGGGATCAGAAGGTAGAGGATGATGTGGTGGAAGGGCCAGTTGAGAGGGTCAGCCGGGAAGAAGTGGTGAAGGCAATTGGAGAAATTAAAACAGGAAAGGCTGCTGACCCTCGGAAGTGAGTGGTGAGATGGTTTGGAGAGATAGGGATTGGTGCGATGATGGAGTTGGGTCAGAGAGTGTTAGATGAATGAAGAATTACGGATGAGGGGGGGCGGTGAGTGTGGTGGTTCCAATCTTTAAAAGGAAACTGCAATGACTTGTGGTATGTGTAGGTGTGAAGCATGCAATAATATTGTTGCAAGAGTACAGTACTAGAGGATTGAATTCGGAGAATAAGTGGAGTGGATGAGATGCAGTTTGGGTTTATGCCAGTCCCGAGGAAGGTGATGGAGTGAGCGATGAGGGAGATCTAGAGAAGTACACTAGAGGGCAATGGTTTGTAGAGCGCTCATGAGTTTGTATGAAGGCGTAAGGACAAGAGTTAGAGTAGGGTATGATTTGTCCGAAGAGTTGAGGTGAAGGTGGGTGTGCATCAAGGTTCTGTATTTTCGCCGTTGATATTTTCAATTGTGATGATGTGCTTACAGATAGTGCAAAGGAGAGTTTGAGGAGCGAGATGTTGTATGCTGATGACTGGTTTTGATGAGTGAGACAGTGGAAAGGATTCCTTGGGAGATGCAACAAAGAGGAAAAGAGGGTAAGTCTGGGTGACCCCAAGCTTGACTAGAGATTTGTGTGTGTGGAAGATGCCAGAAAAGAGTGGGAGGATGGGTGGAACAGTTGGAAAAGTTGTGTGTTGAGGTAGAATCGGTGAAGGAGTTCTCATACCTGGGGGACAGGGTAAGTGTGGGTCGTGGATGCGAGGTGGCTGTGACAGCAAGAGCAATACTTGGGTGGAAACTACTACACGCACACATTTACAGGAACAGAAGTATCACCAAGAGGTGATTATGTATTAGATAATAATTATGTATTAATTATGTATTATCGATTATGTATTAGATAATAATAAGAGGCCAATTCCTCAACCCAGAGCGTTGCAAAGACAATTATGTTCTTGATTCATCCACAACATGTTCTGAGACAATGCATTATGCAACAAGAAAGTTTTCAAAGAGCACATTCACAATTTAACAGTTTCCTAGAACTTTGGAAATGTCCTCCAACCTATTTCAGAGACAAGGTGACTAAAAATATACACTTTCCATTTTAGGGGGAGGGGTTAAATTAGTGGTTGTGACCACAAGTTACCATAATTCTTTTAAACCTTGAACAACATAATGCTCCAAAATTAACTTTATAGTCAACTTGTCTTTGAAATTTATTGGAGGACATTTCCAGAAAATGCGTCCCGATTTTATGTTTGGAAATACAATTAAAGGTGCGTGTTCCGATCGTCTTGCCCCCCCCCCACATTTACCCGGAAGTAGTATCGATTTTGATATCAGATGAAAGGCCATACGTTTCTCATTGTCGTCCTGAAATTTGAGCCCTCAAATCTTTTTCATTCCTAAGGTATAAACAAAACCCGCCGTTTTTTTCTCGGTATTTATTGCATTTTAAAAAATCACAAGCAGTAATCACTTACAATTATAAAAAACAGATTTCAGCAGAAAAAAAAATACATAAAATAAATCACACACAGGTAGTACATATAAAATATACACCAGATGAACAGCACCAAGTTTTGGGAAAAGATATGTATTACGTTACAGACTTAAAGGAGGAATCAAAAATCAAACCTCCATTTTCTAAAATGGCTTGAAAGTTTTCCCCTTTTCATATTAATCTTAATAAAAGCTTTACAAGCTGCAAAAGCGGGCTTCTTACATTGAAACGTGCAAACATAAATATAATATTTGACACAGAGAAATAAATAGGTGATAAAGTCATCCTTAAAACACCGAAAATCTTTATCAAAGTTTTCAAATAGAGAAATCAATGTCATGTTATCCTGAATGATGCTGACAAGATAATCCCAAATAGGCTTTACATAATCACATTCACAAAAAAATATGAGTCATTGTTTCCGGAAATCTTTTATAAAGTCACAAAGTTGGGAATCTTACGATTTATTTTAAAAATGCAATTGCTTTGTGGAAAACCTTAAAATAAAAAGAGCGGAGTTTTGTATCAATTGAGCATTTAAAATTGCGTAAGTGAATTTCTTCCCAGTCCGTGTCCTCAGGGTCATCAGCAGCAACATCAACATTAACAACAGTTTCCCAAAATTCCATACGACTCTCAGGAACACACGTCTCTGTCAAAATAGAATATGTAAACCTTGGGACCTTAGGAACGTCAACAAGCTGAGAAGTGAGATCATCACAAATGTCAACACTATCTGCATTTGACTCCTGAAGCCACGAGCTGGGGATACATTTCATGAAAAAATTAAATTTCCTCCTGTCTTCATAAATACCAAAATCCAAAATCAATTCTTCAAAAAGCTTACTCCCAAGGAGAGGTGGGTTTAAAAGATCATGAATGTATAGACCAGTTAACAGCAATGTTTGTAAACATGTTAGGGCCTGGTATCTTGAAACGATTCGCAGGAATGGATTCGCAGGCAACAAAAGAAGTGACATAGGATGTTAAAGGTGCATTTCGTGATTCCAGCACCTTCTGTTTTATTCATGGATCACTAGATATCCTTGAGAAAAGCTTATTCTCAAAATTTGAGCTGATCCCGATCTTGCGGTTTTATGTTATGAGCAATTACTCGTTTCCCACGATCACATAGGCCACTGTGCTGTAATTTCTGTCCGTTTTACGAGACAGAAAATACAAAATTGCGAATTTCGTACAGATGCGACCGAATTTGCACGTAAAAATTGGGCACACGTGGATTACTAAGGCTAACGGTTCAGATGACATAAACATCTCAACATTTTTCAGGTAAGTCGGGGGGACGAGGCTGTGGATCACGAAATGCCCCTTTAACTGGTCTATACAATACCATTATCACACCAGTTTTGGATATAATATTTGATTGTACTATATAAACACTGATGATACCCAAAGTCAGAAAATGTTTTACATTAAATTTGCTGGCAGACTCTATCACGGTACACATACCAGTTAGGTCCTGACCTGAGAACTATGAAGGTTATTAAGGAGAACTATCAGGAACATAAATTTCCACTACAGATCCAATAAAGTTGTGTCATCCAAATAAATCTCGTTTTCCAAGCCTTTCCAAAATGATTATCAAACAACAAATGTAACCCAGATCCTTTTGACTACAGAAAAATAATAAGGTCAATCAGACGAGACCACATGGTTAAAATGTTACGTACATTACCATTTGACCCTTTATTCCCTCCATTCCATATAAATTTTAAAAACATCATATCAAGCTCTTTGAAAAAATATTTGGATTTTTAAAAAACCGCCGTGTTGTTTTTTTTTTAATGTTAAAACCATCATATTAGCACAGTATTGATAGGGTTGGGCATATTCCTTATTGCTCTATCTACCATCAAAACCGCAAGTTTGTTTCCCATGGTACTTGATGGGAAGTATGTACAAGTGCCAGCTCTCATATCAAGTAGATATACAATAGAACATTACTCAGAACAAGCACCTTTATTCATACCTGAATAATATAAACGCAACAAGCTGTTAGCGTTGTCCTTTTCGCGCTCGACAACAACCCATGCAGGCTTCTCTGTCATGTCCTGAAGGGTCTCTTCTCTGGTTTTCTTTCTACTTTTTGTCCAATAAACCTTTAAATTTTCTCAGTAATGTTCTACACCCATTACGCGTGCAATATTTTGATAGAATTTGTATACCAGAAAAAATTCTGTATGTCCTTTAGACTACTACTGCGACAGATCCTGCTGATACAAGATGTACGTTCTGGGCCATATAAGGCGATTGTTTTTGCATATACGGTAACTGCAACGACAGTGAAATATGCTTGAGGGGTCTTCACACTGAACTGTGGGCTTGCGTATTTCCTCGTATTCCTCATCTAGTGTTACGTCACAGTCTCTGTTAGATTGACTATAGATGTGGTTTTTGGGACTGATTGTTCGGCGGAGCTCTGGTATTGGACTCTGATGTTTGGAGTTCATGTATTTCGATGAGTGATGTCTGTCAGCAGTGTAAGGTAGATTCTCTTCCGTGTCGTATTGATGTTTTGCTGGATTCGTATCACTATTATTGTCTTTTACGCAAGCTCTGAAATCCTAAAATCGCGATAATTAGTAAAAACCAGAGCTAACAATTGTTGTTATCAGTCCTATTATTAATACATTGATTGAACGGTTTTTTTCTCCAGGCTTTGGCAAGACTTGCTGCTGATGACTGCTGCTGATGCTGCGGTCCGGGTGTATAGTTGTTGAGATTTAGTTGATGACGTAGCAAACGTTTCGCGACCTTTAGTAGGACTAATTCTTGTGATAATATTGGAAGTTGGTAATCCTGTATTGGCGAATCAATTGTTGGAGGCTCTCTAATTGGTAACTAATAGCCAGTACATTAACAACACACCTACACGTTTGTGGATTTCCGTTATATCCACATTGGTACGTTTCCACCATTATCCATGCAATGATAGGTTTGCTATTTTGAGCTAGCACACATCGTTCAAATCCGCGGGTGCAAGCTCACCGAGACTCGATTACGAAATTCCCTAGCTACTGTTTCGTCGTAACTTGATTTGTTTTCTTCGGCGGTCACGGTGATACCAAAAAATAAGATAACGGTCACCGACATCTGTGTGAGACTACACTGGCAAAGTACTGCTTCTCCAATGTAGCCGTAAACCGTTCCAATTTCTGTTCATACAGTCTGACTCTCAACCATACCACTAAATACAAAAACTAAATGTTGTCCATGCTTAAAACTCAACCGCTAATTGCCGACATTATCTCAATGTGTGTTCTATATATGTGTGTGTGGAAATGTTCTTCACTACTATCAGAACTTATAAAACAATAACATATTCCGCTTTATTTATAGTATATTGAACTCTTTATTCCGACACTCTTTACAGGGCCTTTCCCTAAGTCATCCTTTGTGAGATTTTAGAGTTGTCACGCAAACATCCTCTCCCCCTAATTTACTAAGCCGCCCTTTTCGACGATATTTTAAAATATTCCTCATTTGGAAGAGAAACGAAAATCATCATGGGTCCCCCTTCTTGACGAAAATAAGAACATTTTTAGATGATACGTGCCGAAAAAGCTCTTCGTTTCGAGAACCCATGCACCTATAAAACCCACCAAACCTTGCCATGGGACTATTCATAGTACTGTGTAACTGACAAGGTTTGTTTGTTCATTTCTTTTGTAAAGCGTACGGATACAGTCGAACATCAAAGATAATATTTCTTAACATATCACACACAATGCATGACTATATATCTAACTCAGGCTATTATACTTAATATAACTATTATAAACAAACAATGTACATGTCAAAGACGAAATATCAATCTCTCTTTCATCTCTTTCAATCCGTTCAGGCATGCTCATCGTCCGCGGCTTCTTCCTTAAAAATGTCGAAGACTACCGCTATCAGGATATGTACTGTATCTATAATCCAATACTTCATTATGACGAGACGTTAGACATTTAATAAACTTTAACTAAAGCTTGTGACTAAAAAAAATTCTCGAACGCTTGACAGATCTTAAAGAAAGAGCACATTTTAGTTGCCCACAGACTTAGAAACTTCTCGTACGTTTTGGGGAAGATCTCATGATGCATACAAGTTTTCGCTAAAGGAGCGGGTGAGCGGGATGTTTATTACAAATCGCGAAATTTAAGCCATTCGAAGAGACATTTAAACTCATCGACCGCATACATTTCGACCTACAAGCGACCAATTCCAGAACCAACTAAAGAAGGACTCAAATCCATAAAGACCTCCGACGCAATGTACATCCCCGCCGACGCAATCTGCATAAAGTGAGCAGCACCAAAAGCTTCTACGAGAGAACATCGCCAAGACCTATCAAATCGCGGACACATCAACTACCGACCAGGGGTCCGTTCGCGAACCTCATACGTAACCCTACGTGTAACTCATGCGTATATGTCATACATAATAGACCTTTTCATACCAATTACACATGCTTTGGATAAGTTGATCCACTCAGGCATGACATAGTATGCACGTAGATTTACGACTGAGTTTCGCGGACGAACCCCTGATCAACACCGAAGCACGAGACATCGCGGAAGAACTTGGCACCGCAGAAAGATTGAATACCATGGCCAAAGGACAAGCACTGAAGAACTAACTACTCATGAAATCACTGACCGTAGCCAAGAAATGCGCACACATCTCCAGGCAGGAAATCGACATGATATTGAGGAAAGCTTTAAAAAGCGTCGTAAGGCAGGCGTAATCTTGGTGGACCTTACTGCAGCATACGACACCATGTGGCACCAGGGTCTGACACTCAAGCTTCGCAGGACCATCACGGATCGTCACCTTGTACAATTCATATGAAACATGCTTGCAAACCGTAGCTTTATTCTCAAGACCAGTGATGGGCAGAGTAGTAGTACATGGGGGAACGGATTGGCGCAGCGTATCTTCACTCGCTTTTCACCGATGAGGTCTCGGGTTCGATCCCGGTGGCTCGGTTCGTTCTCGGTGGCTTTATGTGAATTTGGTTTTCTCTATACCTATCGTTACCAGGTTTTCTCCGGGTACTACGGTTTCCTCCTACTTCTAAAATCGAGCTTCTTGGCATAAATCTGGGTTTTCTGATGTGCTGAGTGCCTTTCATGGCTGCCGCACAGGGCCTTGAGCACTTTTACGTTTAATATGTCGCGCATTAAAAATACAAAAATTATTTATTATTATTCGTCTGCGTCGTCTGAGGAACGGAGTACCACAAGGATCTGTACTGGCTCCCATGCTGTTCAACTTGTATATCAGCGATTTACCTCAAACAACATCTAGACAATATGGCTACGCCGACGACCTTGCCCTTCTCCACTCGGACAGCAGCTGGACAGAAGTAGAAAGTACACTTACTGCAGATATGGCCCTACTTGCAGCATATCTCAAGACCTGGAGACTGAAGCTGAGCCAAGACCACGGCTACTGTCTTCCATCTCAACACCAAAGAGGCTCATCGCCAGCTTCAAATCAACCTCAATGGAGCGCCTCTGCCATACAATCCTACACCAACCTATCTGGGAGTGAAGCTTGACCAGCAGCTTACCGGCAGCATCTCGAGTCAGTATGCGCCAAGGTATCTCCGAGGGATAACCTCCTGTGCCGACTTGATGGATCCTCAGGGGGTGCCAGCCCAACGACGCTACGTACCCCGCCTTAGCTCCAGATGGTCTACAGCGCTGCTCAATATGCCGCCCCAGCATAGTGCAACAGCTCTCACACAAAGAAGCTGGACACACTACTCAACGAGACCTTGAGAACCATTACTGGTTGCCTCCGCCCTACTCCATCTGAGTTTCTACCAGTGCTTTCAGGCATTGCACCTGCAGCACTTCGGAGAGAACGCCACACCCACAAACTAGTGAATAAAAGGCTCTGCTGGACAACAAGCACCTGCTGCATAACACTGTCAAAGAATCACACCAGCTCGGCAGTCAGAGACTGTGCTCTCATCGACCTTTCTGTCGACACGCTACTAAACTCTCCAGTTCCCCATTCAACATCTTACAGACATGGAATACATGCCTGGCTGGATACTTCAAGACCAGACCAACTCACTCTTACACCTATTACAGAACTATCACCTCGCCTTTCACCAATGAGGTCTTGGTTTCCATCCCGGGTAGGGGCTTGTGCTCGGCGGCTTTATGTGAAGTTTCATGATCCATGCCGTTTCCCCGGCCGTTTTGCTTCCGGGTACTACGATTCCTCCTACTTCTAAAATCGAGCTACTTGGCATAAATCTGTTCTGGTAATATGGTTTCTCTGATGTGCTGAGTGCATTTCATGGCTGCCGGAAAGTGCATTGAGCACGTTTACGTGGATATTCGCGAGTTAAAAATATTCAAATTATTATTATTATTACCTGTGTCTTGGATGTGTTTGCACGTAAGTAGTATTCCTCATAATAAGGAGTAAGTTAGCTTTGGAGCTCTTTTGTCTCAACACCTGTGAAGGCTGTACCTTTGCATTAATTCCAAGATCGTCTGCATAGATAAAATGGCAGGTTCCTGCGCCCTTGGTTGATCATTGTGTGAATGTTGAACAGGAGAGGTGCGAGTACGCTCCCTTGTGGTAGTCCATTCTTGAGCGTATACGCCATCGGCTCTCCTTCGATCCTAGCTGAACAGAGAACACCCTGTTTGCAAACAATGAGCTCAGTCAGACGGGTGTCGTTCGTGATATCCATGATCTAATGGTGTAGACATATGTGATTAAAAGTGCCATAAGCTGCTGATAGATCGACTAACACGACCCCGGTTAGCAAACCCTACTTTGCTTGTTGTTGATTTGCCTAGCCGGAAACCTACTTTTTTTCGTATGGGGTGATCGTCTATCACAAGTGCAATGCGGTTCAGCAGGAGACGTTTAAAGAACTTGTAGGTTTGGTTGGCTGAGGAGTGATATTTGTCGATAGCTCTTGGGGTTAATTGGGTTTTTCCCAGGCTTTAGTGCCATAACATGTGCTTTCCTCCAGATTTCTGGAACCTGTGAGAAATAAGGCAGTAATTGTAGAGCTCTGCCTTTGCTACTTGCCCAATATTTTTCAGCTGCTCAGTTGAGATCAAGGCCAACTGCTTTTCCTGGTTGAAATTAAGCAATACCGGTTTCCAATTCGTCCATGTCAAAGTGGCGAGTAAAACCAGGGTTGCACCATACCTCTTTTGTCTAGTTTAATCTTCTTAGACTTCTTACTGCCCTTGCCATTTAAAAGCAGTTGGTGGGTGACTTGGTTGGGTGTTACATTTGGCTGCTGTGGAGGTTCTGTTGGTTCCCTCGAAGCTTTCGGGTGGTAGACCATGCTTTCTTGCTGTTATTGGTCATATCGGTGGATTCAATTAGGGTATGCCAGGTATTGATCTACTCCTAGAGATCCTCTCGACACTTCCTCACCTTTAGCAGTTTGTTTTTAGCTGAGAGAAGAATCAGCTCCACATGGTGTACTCTTGGTATTCTTTAGCACATTCCTTGTAAAGGCCTGGTAGACAGCCTCCTGGTATGAATCTCCGGGCATTCTTATTCACTAGGTTATCAATTTTTGTAGCAAATCCCCTTCAACGTTCTGATCCAGACCATCAGTGAATCCTTGCCGACTGCTTTCGCTAGAGCGAAAACGGACACTTTGCATGGTTTTTTTGCCTAGGTTTTGCTCTTTCATCATGTGCATTTAACACATCGCTTGTAAAATAAGCGTAAAATTGGGCCAAACAGTTTTTAAGTTTGTCGTCAAAATAGACATAACTTCTTCCTACAAAGTCCAAGTCCACCAAACGTTTTCTGAAAGCCTGTTTACCCCTCTTTATATCCAAAGCAACATTTGAGCAGTAATAGTTTTTATTTGAATTACGTTTTGTTATTCTGATGTAGGCGTTTTTACTCACAAATGTATTTGGTGTGAGGTGAGTAAATTCCCCTCGGAAAATCCTTCTTAAAAAAATCACTTTCCTGTATTTGTTTCATAATTTATGTTTTCCCTTTTCCTATATCGAACTGTTATTCCTTATTTCCTTGTCAAGTAAGTGTGCAGCAATGTTATCATTCTTTCTTTCCCAAATATTTTATATTGATTTATCATTCAACCACGTGTATTCGGATATCCTTGTTCATCAGATTTGTTACTCTTTACTGATCTTTGCTCTTCTTTGCCTATTTTGTATTTATCTATTACATTCCTGTGCTCTGTGAACGTAAGATTATGGTTCTATATCAGCACGTTATGCGTTTATGGCATCCTCACTCCTTTGCATTTATTATAATTTATTTTAGCAGGCTTGTTATTATCATTATACTTTTGACTTATCATTATGTGCATGGTTCTGTCATAATATCGGAGATAATATCAAATAACATTGGATTGAATTGAAAATACTTTAACGTAATGTACTAGTATCACTTTACCCTTTCTTTTTTTAATAATAAAAATAATAATAAGTTACTTAATTGTGTCATTTGTATGAACCTGAGATGGCCTTCGTTGAAGTTTCTGTGGGTTTCGTGTCTTTGAACACTTAAGAGCATATTAGCACATTTTTTTGAAGACCCCCCAATTTCAAAAATTGGAGATTTTTATAGGTTGCATTGTAACTGGCTAGTTAGCTATACTGGCATGGTTTAAGCTCAAAATTTCGGTGGTCACAAACGAAGGAATTTTGTACGTAAATAATTATTATCGGGGATCCCCGTAAATAATGTCACGCCTGCTGGAAACGGCCTTCCAATGTGAATAGTCGGAAATAGCGCCGTGTACGTGTCTACGCTCATCCATTTAGTTGTTTTATTTTTCAGGCAAGTCATGTTTAAGGTTATTTTCCGAGGTGGCTCTATTCATCATGGACGGAATAAACGTAGCCTTCGAGCTTTGCCCGTTAAGTCCAATCTGGGGATTCCGATTCTAATTACAAAATCGCTTAGTTTTGTGAAAAGTACGCATTTTTTAACATTCTCGTTCATTATAGTGTCCTAGAACATTACCGACGTAACTGTGCAAAAATATCAATTTTTGAAAATTGGGTCGCGCTCTTCAAAAAATGTGCTAATATTGCTGTTTAACCACTAAAAAGAACTTCCGTTGTGGCGGTTGGGGGGGTTCCTAGGGAACGCCCACCCAGATAAGCCTTTCTCATGGGATTTTGATCATGAAACTACACAAGTAAATGGGGGGTCACGTAAGAACCCATAACCACAATAAAAATGAAAATCCGAACTTTGACCTATTACCTATGGGCATTGAAATTGTCACTCTCCGAACAAGAGTGGTTTGCACATTTTCCATCCTCAAGCAATCCAATATAAGGTTTTTGAAGAACCAAAATAATTCATTAGATCTACTCTAGAATAACCATTAAAATAACATGGCATAATCTAGCCAAATTTTATACCACTCATGTTTTTTCTCAGAAACTTCAATACACATATTTTCCCATAGACTTACACAGTATAGCACGCTCATTAAAATTCAAATTGATGCTATCAGCATATAAAAGGTTATTTTATTTAAAGTATATTAATGATTAATTAATTGCTCCTAAGGTATATATCTAACAGCAAATAATCCCAGAGTTTATTACTTAATTTTTAATTAGTAAATATCTAGATGTTTATTCACTATCCGTTAGTGCCCAAGGGGGGGGGTGGGGGGTTTTTGGTTTAAGGGGGAGGGGTGGGGGTTCCTCGAGAAGGACCCAACCTAATATTCTAATGAAGCCGTGGGCGATTTAATTTTTTTTAGTATCAGGAGAGCGTATTCATAATCAGACAATTTAGCAAAAACTCTTTGAAAAAATTTTATTGCGTAACCGATAAATCGCAAAAAATAATCAATTTGTGGTACTAATGGGACCCCCCAGGGAGCCCCCCTTGGGCCTTAAATTGTTTAACATACAAATAACTTCAATTTATAATAGACAAGTAATTTACAATGTTGATAATAAAATTAAACAAGTTAATATAGGACCACCACTGGACAACCACCGGGCTTAAATAAGGAAAGAATGCCCCTCACACTATTTGTATTAACCCATTAAGTGAGCTTTAAATAAACCAATACGCCCCCCCAGAATCAGCCATGACACTCATTGCCAACATATCATCGACGCCGAGATATCAAATGCATCGAATTGGTCATGTGTAGAGTGATACACTGCAACCCAGGATTGCAATGGTTTGGGTTATAATAATTATAAGGAGCTGTTTTGTAGTTGAAGTGTATCGGGCGCATGCTACAGAGCCGCAATGCTCATTTAGCCATGGCGCGTTTTCACGGGCATTATGTTTGTAGGGATTCCTTTTGCAGGGGGAAGTTTCTGGAGTTTGAGTTATGCCAGGTAATTTAACAGAAGCAGGATTGATTTGACCTTCCTATTTTTTTTTTCTTAATGTATCATGATATTCTAAGATCTTTTGAAACAAGGTTTAAGAGATGATTTTTTAATGTCACTGGGCCCGGATCTTGCCTAGTAAATGCATGTAGCAGTTTCACAAATTACCGTGTTGGAAATCCCCAATGCCCCAATCGAGCCGATCGTGTCCTAACCCCCCTGTGAACATAACCACATGTATAATCTCACATCTTGATCGATTACGGCTGTGAACGACAGAGATACAGAAGCTTGTGGCTTTGTTTTTGGCCGTATGTACATTTATAAAACGGTAACGAGATAATAGTTTGGTGTCACGGGTCAGGTACAGGTCAACGTGTCAGTATCAATATCGTGTGCTACTCGGGGGCCGACCGATATTATATAAATCCGACTATGTTTAATCAAGGTCTGTACATATGACCCTCTGCCCCAATTGCTATTATTTTTTTTCCAAAAGACACCGTATATTATGTCTTACATACAAAATTTACCTTTCCCTACAAATTTCAAAAACGACGTACGATGACGATAATCCGGTTGTTTTTTTCGCAATGTCGTGATACGTACTCATTTTTTTACCTGAATGGTCACCCCCCCGAAGCAAAATAAGAAACCATCAATGCCGACCGTCATCGAAACTTTATTTTTTTTCCAAAAATTGGACGTTATTTCCCTAATAAAATTCCTTTTTAAGATTCAACATCTGGTATATTGTTCTTTAAATACTTAATATTCAATTGTCCCCGCAATGATGTGAAAAGATGGGTCCATAAGTCTACAAACTGAATAACATGTTATCCCGGCTAAAGACCCGCCTTACCGTGGACTGAATACAGCAGACGGATCCCCGTGTTGTTTTTAGCATGTCTTTACAGCCACTTGCACGCGGCTGCGGGGGTTATATGCGTCCGAGCCAAATATAATTACAAAATGCATACTAACGGGCGGTCTTGAATTAACCTCTCTGTAAAGCATCACTTTGACATTGCATAAAAGGTGATCATATTTGTTTGGTAGTAACCGTAAGTTGAAATTTTCTTTTTCTAAATGGTCAATATTCCAATCTGTATCTGACATGCATGTTTAGCCTCCAGAGAGATCTAGAGAGCGAGAGAGAGAATCTCGCATTGAGTTTTGAAATACTGAACTTTTTCAATCTTCATATTTCATGGTCGGGTACTTTTTTTTTTTCAAAATCTTGCGTTTCATATTGCTCATGAAGAATGTCTAATATAACTAAAGGCAAATAGGTTTGATATGTTTCACTGTTTATGTATTTTGTAAGCCCATAGTCATATGAAAGTGAATGTCGAAGTGTAGTGCCTTTGTGACTCTCCATGTTATGTTGCGTTGTCCCTACGGAGAAATAGTAATATTCTTGCAATTCTCGTCAATCTAGAGTTATTATACTGTGGTTGACATTTAACGTCCACCCAGTATTTAAAAATTAACTTTGAATTGTGACAAACATAATCACAGAAAAGACAGCATACGTGTCTTGTTTAAATCAATATGAATTAACACAATATGGAAACCCCTGTCTATTTTTAGCCATCGACTATGTAATTGACGCTTCATTTTACTTCGTGGCAGCATGAGGCTAGACTGGTACGGGCATACAACCTGTGCAAGATTATTGACAACACACATATCTATGCCTACATAAAGGTCTTCGTTCTGAGCCAGTAAATTAAGCCTTGCTATTTGTCTACTTCATGTTTTTACCTAGTATTGTTATGACTGTTGAGCTTGTAGGAAACAGGTCCTGTAGCACGCCCCGGGAGCACAGCTGTGGTCTATAGTGAATATGTATGATTTAACCATCTTGTTCTGAATATCCGTACGCTCTATTTTTCTAAGTATTGAGCACTCTGCATATCACGATCTCTCTTCACACACACACACACACACACCACACAACACAACACACGCATGCGTAAATGCGTACTCTCTGTGGGGACCAATAATGTGTAACTGTGTAAGTGGTGAAGCCTTTGTGGGGACCTATGCGTTCCTGACATGGGTTATTGGGTCCCGAGATGTCCCCACAAGGCCTTAATGCCCTTTAGGATAGGGGACTTGCTTCTAGGAGCTAGGTCTCAAAGAGTACGCCAAATAGGCCATTTTAAGCAATTAAGCAGTGTGGGGATGGCCTTTGTCGCCCACAAGCTAAAGTCGCTTATTTAAAACATCACAGTAAGAACGTATTATTTACAGCAGGTGACTAACTGTTGGAATTAGTACTCAATCCCTTACAGGAAATTAATTAAAACGCATATATCCATGTGCACCTAACACCCATGGAGAGGCTATTTTAATATTTAGCTTTTAAAGTTACATATAGTTTACTATCCAAATAGTGGGCAGAAATAGTGAAAAATTGTAACTTACACTTTTCAACCAAAAATATAACTTCCGCATACGAATAGAATATGCCTGATTTTTTTAAAGAATTTAGCTAAGCATGAGATCCTTGCATTTCTCGACAGATTTTGTCTTTTTTTTTGTTGTTTTTTTTTTTGCTTCAGCATGGTCAAAATCTTTATATTCTCATATTTCCTGACAATTTATATGAATTAGGTCACCACATCGACGCCCATACTACACTATATTTTACTTTTAGAACGGCCCATATTGCTAATGCATAAATTGTAAAGGATGCTTCCAGAACACCAGCGAAAAATTTCAAGATTTTAAGATCAGGAAGAAACCGAAGTTCTTGACGAAACCCTGCGAGGACACGGGAGCCAAATTCACTGGCTCAAATGAGAATCGAACCCTGCGCATTGGTGACTCGGTGAGCAAATTAACGGCTACACACCACACTCACCCGTCCTCGCAAAAAGTTTCAGCTAGTTTCACAATACATTTGTCTTGAGTAGATAAATCAAATATGAGTTCAGTACGTAAGTTTAGGATCCATTCTGAGCTATTTACTTTATGTTTGTTTAAAATATGCATAAACGTCTATATACAACCCTTTTTCGGTCGTATCTATTCTACCCCTCTGTTTCGACTCTCCAAAACGTTTACATTTTACAAGTGATATAAATCCGAACGAAAAAGATTCGAGTTTGCTCTGGAAATAAAAATAATATAATTATGTGTTTAAAAGTAATAATATCAAAAAGTATAAAAATAGATGTTTTACGGTGGACGATTTAGTGTTCTGAAACTCAATCAATCGATCGTATTGTGTACTTTGCAGGTGGACCAAAATGCCTAGTTAAAATCTATGTTGGCAGGCCCAATGCCATATGTTGGAACGAACAAACTTCAGATGTAATAGAAACGTATTGGTCGAGTTAATTGGTAAGTTCTGTCATTGAAATGTACGTGGAAGGCGGTTAAGCGAGAAGATACCTCTCCCAGTCACCATCAGACCAGATGTCTCCTGAACGCGCTCCTACTGAAGACTACAGATATATTTTACACCTATTCTCTGATTGAGCCTTCTGAGGTTGTTGAAAACAAAGCTTCCAAATTAGAAGCGCCAGGACAAAAATTTACCCGAAACTTTTGCCTACTGAAACTAAAAACAACGGATCACATCGAGCATGGCACAGGACATATCACAATAACGTCCCATATGGCAGCATGCACTAGTTTTCTGAAAATTCCGCCTAAAGAGGCCCCAAAAAAAGATAGATGTCATAACAGTGGAACAAAAAGATCACACCATACAATTCTAACGAAAGCTTGTCATGTCAAGAAAGAATGGCTTATTATTTAACCAGATGTAACCGCATAGATTACCCGAAAGAAGTCAGAGAGTTAAATAGTACAGGAATTGGTTCTCGCAAGAGCTCGGTCCAGATTGGCGCCAAGGATACAAGCCTTTCATGACAACTACTAACATTTGCAACATACTGCGTCACAGCTCTGGCTAAGGTCCTCATCAAGTAGCATGGCTGAAAGGAAAGGTCAAAGAACTTATCGGTGAAACGGTCGTGTCGACAGTGAAGCCTTTTGTCAAAGTGTGAAATGCGCGCAGCATCTATCTAAAGTTGACAACCGCCCCGGCCATGCCAAAGGCTGCCGGCGAAAATAATACCAGCAGAGTTAATTGAAAGATTTGTAAACGGATTGATGGGTGGGCGCGGTATCGTTATGGTTTGAAACTGGATTTGTGATTTGGAGGATTTAGTCAGGTTTATTCGGAGAGGAAGGACGGCAAACTGTCGAGGGATGACTTCGTAGAGGAATTTCTTCGGCGAGTGGTTGAAGGCTTGATGACAGCTGGAATTTGGGCAATCGCAGGTCTATTGGAATGGAATTTGCCATCGGATCTATCGCCGGTACCCCTTTCGGCCCAATGGGTTATCTTCCTAGGCGGTATCGCGGGAGGATAATATGTGGCGCCATAGAAAGGTATTGGCACAATGGTTTGGTGGAGCGTTACAGAAGGTATAGCTGGGCAAGTTGTCAAGGATGACAGAGAAGCGGTGACACCAATTGATGAACTTCAGCCAGGAGATCACGTTGTCCTTTGTGGCTGGTTCCTTCATCCAAGATGTCAACGTATTTAGTTGAACACTACAGTAAGGACGAGATCACAGTAATCCGCATCCTTACGAAGAGGGCGTGGTTAAGATAAGATGATGTTCCGTAGGCCACCGCTGTACAAAGTTATCTATGAAAAGGACACGTGTGTCCATCCAGAGAAGTCATTGAGAATGCCCGGTCTAAATTGGGGCAATACAAGTCAATTTAGTGAACCTACAACTGTAAAACATTTCTGAAGATGCAAAAAAACGACCATAAACTGTATGAACTCTTATGAAAGGTATCTCACTGAATACAAACAGTTTTAATTCAGAATTATTTTAAAACGTCACGCTGAGATTATAATACATGCACGGTAAGTCTATGTCCGAAATTAAGTAGTTATGCCGCGTGATCTATTTAATCATCTTATATATGACGTTCAAAATTAGCGAATGATTTTTTTTACTGTGAAACGCAGTGTACTGTTAGCTACTGTCTATTGTTTTTACTACTTGGTTTTCATAGTTTCTTTCCACAACATAGAACCCAATGTTACTTACTTTGTCATGTTATCAATATGTGATATTTTTTTGTTTAATCTGAAAAACACTCCGAAACTGTTTAGTTTTAGGCAATGTAACAGGTGATACAATTTAATACAATTCAATATGCAAACTCAAAGCTTAAAATGTTACACTGTTAGCATTGGAATTAAACCCAAGGTAGCAAAACTGCAAGTACAACAGATTTTTCTTTCCAAAGAACCTTGTTTGTGCTGTTTGTTTGTTTTTTTGCCTATGCAATAATGCTCAATGTGTTCTTACTTAGTGAAAGAAAAAACTGTTATAAAAAGAATCATAACCTTCAACGTTATTCTCTCCAGTGCACCACAATGTTTGCTGAACACAATTAACACGTAATGCTGATTATCTTGTATTCTAACACTGATGAGAAGAAAATACATTACTTATGCAGAAAAACAACAGAATTCTATCATAATTATTTAACAATTTTAACTTAATTTAGGTAACATTTACTTAATGTAGATAAAATTTTACTATATAGGTACAATGTTTAACCTTAATTATTATGGAGTTCTATTTTTTAACACAGTTTGTATATTTTTTTACTTATTTTTTTAATTCTTTCTTTTTTTCTCTGTGTTCTTTGCTCCTTGATTGTAAAGACGTTCTTCTGTCATGAGCTATATTATCATGAAGTGCTACCTCATTAACCGTCGACTAATTGTTCAAACCTTTACTCTTTTTTTCATGCCAGTATATGCTCCCGATGATAGGCCATTATCTGAAAGCCAGACCGTATTCACAAAAGAACTTAATCCTTACTCTTAGTCAGGGCTAATTATTACAAATGACCGAAAGGAAAGTTCTCAGCTTTGCTGTGTGTACTTATGTTACAAATTCCCAGCAAAATAATAGAGGAAAGAAATCAAAATTTTAGATGTCCTTTCGTAGTAGGACCATTGGTGATACAGAACTCTCACTGCGGGCTCAATGGACTCTTATTCACGCTTCAAATTGGACTTAAAGAGAGGCTTTGTGGCAGATAAGAGCGCAATTGATGCTCGGTACAAGCGCTTGTGTAATCGAAGCGCGGGCACTGAGTATTTTTGATGAATAATACAATTATACTTAAAGAGCCTTGAGGAGAATTCTTTCGGCAATCTGCCCTGGTTGGTTGTAGAACATCTAACGCGAAGAGTTTGTAAGGTTTTTTTTGGGCGACCAAAGGCAACCAGAAACTAAGTTTTGAACTTGACTGTTGTCCTAATCGGTCCTATAAGAGGTATGCTGGGATTTTCTGTCATGTATGACAAAAATAAATCATTACATTATTACATAAATGCGGTGTTTTCGACTAATTCACTTCAGGTGTGATTTACTATATGTGTAAGTTCTACATACAAAAAATAGTCCCGAAAACAATTGGAAATGTCCTCGTGTCTCTTTAATATGCTGTTCCCATTTTACTTTTCGGCACCTTAGAGAAGGACAAAACAACGAGATATTGATACTTAAACCTCAGTATCATTGATAAGCAAAAATATATTTTTATTTAAAAAATTAAAAACTATGCAAATATATATATATATATATACTATATATATATATATTATATATATATCTAATATAGATCTAGTCATTCGTTAATAATATAATATATTTGGTTATTTAAAATCTTAAGTTGTAAATACACTCGCACAAGTGATTGTGTTATTATTTAGACGGTGAAATTCACTGAAGCTATGCCTTCCTTTGGGCATTTATGTTCTGTTGGGCAATGTCTCCATCTCAATATAATATGTAAAATAATTTCGCTAATATAGAGCAGAGAGGTATAGTAGTAGAGGTCTCTTCTCTCTCTCTCTCATTGATCTTCCTCTCACGGAATCCTACTCGAGAAGTCGTAGGGGCATCATTTTTAAATTCCTTAGTTTTATAATCGCTTTATAGTTATTTACTTTAACTAATTAATATTCCATATCCTTTGTTATTCTAGAGGATTATCCTTCATTTGCATACATTAATATCCTTCTTTTGACGGAATAATCGCAATAACAAAGGAGGCGTAGGGGGAAGGTATATTTCCCCTAACTCGTAATGAGTGAATATGAAAAGATCGCTTCGCCCTAAGCCCGAGATATCGATAGTATATTAAATCCTTTAAGATTTACGTTATTACGTTTTCCGGGGTCCTTCTAGTGTATTTGATGTTATAACCGTATAAAGTGGATTTTATTAATCCAAAATGTACTACTTTGCCAATGCAGATTGTATAAAGTTTGTACTGTATCCATGATTATTATAACAGGCTTCCGAGTGGTGCCAAGACATACTTGTTTGTACAAGGTTGTGTAAAAGTCCCCAGATATGCCCATACACATATACTTTTTAATATTGTATCGCATTGCCCGGGCATTTAACCGAAACGACATTCTTGAACATTATCGTTGATCAAAACTCGTCAGTTGGACTACACCCTGACGACCACAGGTTTGGTTTAAGTCAGCCTGATATTTAATAATAAATCTACTATTGATGCCTTTTTCGTAGATCCAAGAAATATGCCTAGATTAAAAGTATTGTAGCTCGGTCTTCGACTCGTACAATATTTTTACTAGCTAGTGCAATATATTTCCTTGTATATACTCAAATCCTTCAATATATATATTTTATACTTCTACTTCAACACGAATTTCATTTGCACTCACTTTTTTAGTTTATAGTGCACCACAGTCTATCTTCACTTAATTAAAGCAATAAGCTATCACTTTGCAATTACTTGAAACATACACTTGTAATTTGAAAAAATCGTCATGTGAGTGTATCATGTCGTATCCACATTAAATCATATCCACTGAAGCCAAAATTAGGCTTGTACTATATTCACACACAAAAACCAAAAAAAGTTATGTCTAATTTAAAAATGGGTATATTTCTAGCCCACTCTGCTGAAATTACATGAAGGAATAACGA
>JAMKCH010016730.1:0-51562 GCA_023653785.1 Ophioderma brevispina | reverse complement strand
AAATCTGATTTAAAACTTTCTTCCTCTGCCTGCCGCCATCATACAATTTTCTGAAGTTTCTATCTTAATGCTATATTGTTGACTTAGTCTTTCAATCGATCTGCCAAGCCTCTAAACCCATGAATTCCAGTAGGGACATAAATAATTGTTCAACTAGACTGAAAGCAATGTCCTCTGCCGTCTGGCATGGCTAATGATGATGTGGAGCACGCCCTCTATGCTTTCTTACTGCTTGCGTGGCTGGTGTCACGAATAACTGGGCGGCGTGCGTGACTTGCGTGACAGCAATCTAAGATTGTTTATTTTACTTATTTTTACTTTACTACTTGCACAGTCTTATGTAATCATTATTGCTGTTGTAGAGAAAATACACCATGGCTTCCTTATAGCAGGCCCCGGCCTCGATCATTCTAGTTTTTGTACTTAATGTATGGGCAAACTTAAAATGTACTCATGGTGGAGATGAAAATTCCGGGTTCCGAAGCCGTACGCTCACTCTTCACATGTTTGACACTTCTTACTTTCATGACTTTACGAAAACAACGAGTCCCCATAACGCATTGCAGCCGCCATCAATGTTATATATCAGATACTTAACCTTAATAACACAGTTTCTAGACATATCTTGAGCCTTGAGATGAGCTTCTTTGTAATTGAGAGTTAAAAAGAGAGAGAGAGGTTTACAAAAACTGTAGGTTTCCGCAGGGAATCCACATCTCCGACACTCGGCATTCCTTTTCTGTTTTGGCAAATGGCCGCGGCAGATCAAAACACTCGCTTGAGGGAGCACTACGCCAGCGCCCATAGCCAAGCGATGTTGGTATCCCATGGAAATCCAATTAACTTTAAGTGGTAGAAATGGCACCTACAGCAATAACCAAAATATTACAATTAGAAACCACCCCTGTGTATCATGATGTTAACTTCCCCCCCAAACTCCCCCCCCCCCCCCTCTCTCCCATCGCATTTCGACATTCCTATCCAGAGATAGAGTGCATTGAGGAAGGGTTATGAATTTCACAAGCTAGTCTTATTTGTGATACCTAAATGAAATTAAGGGTTTGGAAATACCCCCCCCCTCAGTACAGGCGGAGATTCTTTTTGGAATCATAAAGGTACGGTGTGGCAGGATGGGGCTTGGGCAAACAGTATACTTTCAAGTTGTTAATGCCTATCTATTAATACCAGGTGGGTCTTTCTGTGTGTCTGACCGCGTCTAATTTTCGGAGACCGATAGTCGCACGTTTCCTGAAACTTGGTTGTGGGATTTTCCCTTTGACCAAGCGCTAAGACCGGAGTTTGTTAATTGGTTAGTGCAGTATCCAAAGGTCATCGGGGTCAATTACAGGTTAAAGGAGGTTAAATGGGGTAAACGATGGTGTATGTGACAATGAACTTGGTGGTGTCAATTGTTGATGCCGGTGTGAAAGCAGATCATCCGGCGGGCATCCACAGTCCGGGCTCCATACACGAATACGGAATAAAAGCGTGAAACGAATGTTGCGTGAAGAGCAATTGAATTGAATGCGCCCTATTCTTTAACCGACCAGGAACTATGATACGAAAACGTCGGGACTAAATTCGACTAATTCTACTTCTACAACACCGGGTCACTTTGGCCATGTTATCGCGAAACCCGGTACCCCTAGTATCTAGAATATAATTAATAGTATAAGCATTAGCGGAGAGATTTTTAAACAACATGGGCATTAATTATCCGTCTGATCATAGTCCATTAGTGTTTTGAACTGATCTTCTGATCATTTGAATGTCTTTTTCACCTAAAGGTCAATATGTCCAAAACGTGTTGTCCCTCTCCAATGAAGTCTTTCTTCGATTGTGATATATAACAGACACGACCCCGTGATGCTTTGAAATAATTGTCCCATCGGACCAGTTAGCTCAGTCGATTTAGCTGTTTGACTCTGAATCCCTAATACGATACATCGCCAGTGGGTCAATCTGCCGTTGCTTGTCTCTCGCCCCCTAAGGATACGGGGTAGCTGTACTTGTGTGATTGCGATGGTTATATTGTAGGTCGAGGGTTCCTTCACTGCGCCGGCTATCAGCTGTGTCCCTGGTATACCCTCCCAGGAAGTTGTTAATGGTTTATGGTGTGTTTATGGTTCTGAGACCGGGTGGCTTAAAGTCGTTCTTGGTATAGTACCTATAAATCACCGTAATTTATTTCTTTTAAATTTATTTTTAAACTTTTTAACATTTCATTTCAACCGCTTTATTAGAATCATAGCGAACATAATTATAGTCAGTGAACCATATAACCCATCAGTAAAAACATTATTCGCATAGTCCTAAAACCATCGGACAACTGCTTAACAGCCACCTACCAGCAGCGGGTTAAGGCAAGGTAAATTAATTACAAGTATATTTAAAAAATGAATTATGATATTTACTGCTATGAAACACACACATCCCACCACACACCCGTCCACCACACAACACACCACACACATACTCACACCACGCACAGAATGCACACAGACTCGGCAGAAACTCACTCGCCTGCCAGGCATGTAGCAAAAACACCACATCAACCCGCACATCACAAACCTCTTCAGTGACATAACATGAAATTGTGTTTAAAAACACCTATAATTCCATAACTGATTTAAAGCAAAACTAACTTGGCAAAAACTCTTCTGGCAGGCAGCAGATGAGAAAATTACACAAAACAGCAGAAACTATGTATGGGTAGTGTATAACTTGGGCCGTGATAATAAAATGTAATGGGACGGAGAGGACACAGGTTATATATCTACGCTTACTGAAATAAACTGAGACAGTTACATGGCAGTTTTACGATGTCTTTGCATGACACATACCAAGATTTGCCTGGAGCCAATTGTTTACTTGCATATAATTCACACTATGCTTTGAAGTCATTTTCAATAGTATGACCAAGGGAGCACCCAACCTCAATAGTAACATATCACAACCTCAAACTTTTCACCAAGTTCCTTGAATAAGCTGCCTGATAGTTTGGTTTGCAATGCTTTCCTTCCTCTCCGTAACATTCTTCATTCTTTCGCTTAGAATTTGTGGTCGACCGTTAACTCCCCGAGAGTTATGCGACTCAGAGACTCGGTTATGATTTTTTGGGCCAATAGCCGGTTATGCAGAAGTTTGAGAATTTCTCGAAGGAACTGTAGAAAGGGGGTTATTTGTAGCTTGGAAGCCAGGAATATCAGCATAAATATACAGTCTTCATGTCGAACAGTTTCTTGCAAAAACGTACGATCGCCAACGCAGGACACCAATCCATGTCGCCAAGTAAACCTTTGGTGCCTTGATTTAAACTTCAAGGCAGCCATTGATACGTGAAAAGTGTGGATTCGGTTAACTGCATAGGGAATCAAACAGCGACGGTCTGAATTTTTCCCATCTTCGGAGACTTGACTTCTGTGCAAGTTTCAGAAGAAGCCGGAAGACAAAAGACAGATTGACTGGTTGGTAAGACAGTCCATGATCCTTTCGCCACAACTTTTTGTCACTTTCAAGTTTCAAATTGCCCTCAAGACTTTAGATTGGATCGGAGGGATTGGAATTTTGCATTCCATTTCGATTCAGACACTTCCTTGTTTATCTTTGAATGGCCCTTCTCTTACATGGTTTTCAGCGCTGTTGGTTGTTGACCATACAAAGCCTGGAACTGTAGTTTCATCAAGTCCAAGAAGGGTACTACTCTTCCTGAAAAGTTCGTCTCTCCTTGTGGCTGCAGAAGTGACTGAGTGCGTTAGTTATCGTATATTCGGTAAAGTCCGGAAGATACGGTTCACCCAAAAGAGTGTGGTGGTGTAAAATGTCCTGGGTCGCCTGTGCGGACCGTTGAGCAAGCTTAACAAAATCTGTTTTTTATTTTACTTGTGATTTCGCCAGATTTGTTTTTTTGCAATGTTCTTATGAACCTGTGGAGAACATTACCGATACTAGGAATAGGTAGTAGTATAATCCATATTTAATACTCTCCCGCGGACTCCCTTTCCGAACCCCAGCGTAGAACACGACCATCTAAGTGAAGAGGAGTGCGCTGACACTGGGGCGAGCAGTGCGAAGGGAGTGCGCCGTCCTGGCTATGTAGAGACATAATCTGTTTTAGCTTGAGAAAACGCGGGCAGGGCGATGCTCGTTTGCATTGGCCAGCAGTAAGAGTGGGTGGGATGGGCTACCGGGAAGAAAACAGCGCCGAAGGGGGTGGGGTGACTTTTATAAGCTGCGCCTAGGGGAGTGTGACGGGTGATCGGCTAGCGTGGCGAGTCAATCTGAGTGCGCGGCGGATTGAACGTGAGACGTAGCGGTGTGTGGAGAAGCGTGAGTGCATGGGCGTGATAAGGTAGGCGACCTGCTGGAGCCACTAAGTGATAAGAGAGAGAGGGGAAAAGGTAGCAGACCTGGAAGCAGGGCGAGGTGTGCAGTCCAGCTTGAAGCAGAATGCTAGAGTGCACAATCAATGTGTCGTGTGAGTCAATCGGATTTAAAGAATGCTGTGGGGCGGGGGGTCCCGACGATTAGTCAGCACTCAGGGCGAGACAATTATGCTGCTTCTGGCAATCAAGCGAAGGGCGGACGATAAGGCCGGGTAGGAAGCCAGGAGGTAGCGAGACGGGTGATTTAGTGTGACATGTGTGACACCAGGCGGGGAGTCTGGTGGGGCTAGAAGGAGCCGAGCAGCTGTCTGAAGTGGGGGGCTGCCAGTGGTGCACGAGGATTGGGGCCCACGGTAATTCGCGGTCCGAGGGCGCGTGTCGGCGGTTTAGCAGTCGAGCGTTTGGCATTTGGGCACCGGAGTGATAGATCGTGATGAGTCGTCGGGCGAGTACTGAGAAACGGGCGACCACGGAATAGGTAAAATTACCCTTGCAAGGGGAAAAGGAGATTAGAGTCAGCATAGTTAGGGTAGTTGCTCGCAACACCTCGTGCGGTTGTGGATGGAGGGTTGGATTGGGGATAGACTAGAGTGAAGAAAACGCAAATAACTATGGAGGCATGGAGGAGAGGTCCGACATCTGAGAGTTGTGGACTCAGTTGGGGTACGTGTTTACTCAGTATGGGAGGCGGAGACGGATCTTAACTTTGCGGGATCGTGAAGGTGGGGGTTCTGTGGTCTTCTGATTAAGTAAGAATGTTTTTGACGGATACCCTTGGAGTGAGGAGACCCACTAGCAGGTATTAGGCGTTGGGACGACATTCTTGGAACAGGGTATTCGGGGACACTGGCAGGGAGCGTCTGATAAGGATTATTCTCGTGGATGTATTGGGAAATCGAGTGAGCGGAGGCGTAATGAGCCATGGGGGGAGAAGGTGTTAAGTGGGATCGGCTTGATTGAAGAAACTGGATAATGGGTGTGAGCTCTGACGTTATGGTGGGGATTGGATAAGGGAAGTGGCAGCTGGGGAAGTGAGGTGAGTTAGTGGGAACGGGGGTTGGGGGCGATGCTGCGAGTTTGAGGACGAAAGCGAAATGTATACGGGCGAGGGTATGGGCGTAGATGGATGCGTATGCTTCGCACGAGCGGCTTAGTGGAGCGGACCCACGTCGCTACGGGTGTGGGAGGCCCCGAGGGAAGGAACAAGGCGGAACTCAGCGGGGAAGGAAACAGGTAGGAAAGTTTACCGTGATGTATCGCGGCGCCCCGGCATCTGAGGAGGTGGGGCGGCACATGGTCGAACTATGAGTATTATGGACAGGGTGGTCGGGGATTGGAAGCAGTCGAAAAGTATTTGATGATAGAGTCTGGGCGTATGACGCCATACGAAAAGCAGGCAGTGAGTGGTAAAGGGCTTGGACGGGTCCCGGATTTGAACAATTATGGGGGTACGGGTGGGGAACAGAAAAATTACAATAGCGGTGAACTCCTGAGGTGGGGGCTCCAAGTACCTATAGAGGGGGGGGTAAGACCGCTGCATCTCGGTGTGGTTCCCAGCAATGGCGACTCAACAGGTAGGAAGGGTAAAATGAAACGAGGTTGGCAAAAGCGGGGAGTGTCGTACCCCGGGAGAAGTAGGCAGGGGGTGGCATACGATTCTTAGGGCATTTCATTAGGAATCAGCTTTTTTATCCTGGTTAATGACGTCGCATGAATCATGGGAAAAATAGTGAAGTGAGGTCAGGTGCGTGACAGGTCTGCTAGTTAGTAAAAAGCTCTGTGGTTGATGGGGGGGTAGTGTTTGCAGAATACGGTAACAGTCGGGGTGGTAAGTAAGCGTACAGGTGCGCGAGGACCGGGGGGTGGACGCTGATAGTCGAGCAGGTGGGGTTTCGGGATCGGGCTTACTATCAATGTTCTTCAACTAGATTCGATAACTCACAGAAACTTAGATCCGCTAGGCAGTCGATATGATTGTACGTTGTTGATGATATCTCCAAGAAACTTTGTAGGCTTGTTCTTAACCAATGGATCTTGACTCCATTTCATCAGAACATGTTGTATTGTTTTCATTAATAGCAAGCATGATAACTCTTATCTGGTCTAGGAGTAAGGCCCATTGAAGTGGCTAGAGTATGAAACTATCCAACAGCTCCTGATGGACTTCCTTATCACATAATAAAGAGTAGATCATCACCGCGAAACTTTTACAACACACCCATGCGGGGAAGATTTTTGCTGATTTAGTATTAGACTGGTTCCATTTCTCAAAAAAGTGCTCCTATAGCAAGACTAAGGTATTTTTGATAAAAGCCAATTGAAACGTGTTTCTATACGGAAATTTAATGCTGATGGGTCCCAAATCTTCCGGTCCCCAGAGCTAATTTTTAGAGGGAAAGTGCCTAATTTGCAAAATTCATGGCCGCCATTTTTAACGTTTGTTTGTACCTAACTCAAGATTTGGTTTTGCGTAATGACTTCATTCTTGTGTCATACAAATGTTTTCACAGGGTTAATGAGATACCAATCTAGATCCTTATTATAGATTAGGTTCAACTTAACAGTTAATTTGCATAAAAATTCACAATGGGCTGCCATTTATGACATTTTGTTGTACATAACTCAAGAATTAAGGCTTGTCACTGTCATGTCTTGTTGTCTACTACATAATTTTTTCCAGGGTCAAGGCATAACTTAGATCCATTATTTAATGGCATGGGCCATGAGTTGGGGTATACAAACCGAGGGTGGCGTTAATTTTTTTTCACAAATATGTTTAAAATGTTTTTATTGTTTTTATTTTTTGCTTTTTTTAAGTTTTTTAATTTATATTCATTTTAAAAAAGGGAATTTATCTAGCTTTGATATGGTAGAAGATCTCAATTGGGCTATTTTTACTTTTTTGAGTTGTCGTAATTTTGGGTCAGTCGGGGTCAGAGACGGTGGTGCCTACGATGAAGTGCCTACTAATGAGGCATGTGTAAAGTCTAGGGATTTTTGGATATTCGGGCCGTTTGCATTATTTTTTGTTTTATATCGTTTGTAACCCATCCTGTATTGAGATAAATAACCTCTCCTTTTGTGTTTGTATTTATGGGCATTCATTTGTGACCTATCACAACAGTTTTAAGCTATGATGTTAATTGACGGTAACAAATTAGACTGCACACAAAATTTTGTACTTTTTTACATCAAAATTTCACTTTTCGACCTTATATGACACTTTGTGGCCCACTGTATATGCACATACTGTTGCATCTTTTGTCTCCTAACATATTCTTAAGCTTTAGCAACCATATATAGTTTTTTATAGCTATCTCTCAAAAAAAATGATGACTTACTCTCATTTAAAAGTGTGAAAACGTGTAATAATTTTCGTTGTAGTTTCAAGCAGTGGTACACACTTTGCTCCCAACTCTGGTGCATGACCTTAATGAATTAGGTCTGTTGACAGTTTAATTTGCATAAAAAAATTCAAAATTTGCCGCCCCGTTTTCAATTTTTGCAAATTAATTGTCATCTTGGCATAATACTTAACTTATAGTCTCGTCTGGTGTTCTCTGAGCCCTGAAACATAGTTATAGACATTAAGAAGAAGTCTTTACAAACCTTAAATCTTCAGTTATGTACACAAAATGTTAAAATGCGGCCATTTTGAATTTTATGCAAATATCCACACTTCCCCTAAAAATTAGCTTTCTGGGGAGCCGGAAAGATTTGGATCGGCATCAAATTTCCGTATAGAACACTGTTTCATTGCTTTTACTCAAAAATGCCTCCGACTAGTTTGCTTTTTGAAAGAAATAGACCAGTCTATAATCAGAAAGTTGTCGGTCGAATTTTTCAGAAAGAGGTCTTTCAAGGGGGTAGTCTGAAACGATCGGTAGCGTCTATCAGAAACTCCATTCAAGACAACCGATCCATTTTTTTGTAGGTTAAAAGCAACATTGGTGATTCGTTTGACCCTTTAAATACAACTTGTGCAAGCCCATCACTTTTACTACCTGTCAAATATGTGCAAGATAACCATCCGGGCGGGTTCTTCCCGCTTATATCAAAGTGCCCAACCGCATGTGGTAACGCCGATTGAATAACTGGATTGGAACAGTCAATCTGTATCCAAACTCAGCGTGACTTATTTACCATATCTAAAAGCGGGTTAAATGCTATCAAAAAGATGATTGGGGATAGCGTGTCACCCTTGACAGACACCAGCCCCCTGCGCGTTTAATAGCAACCGGTTTGTTTGCCATTGGGAGCCACTTCACAAATACCGTCAAGACTGGCCGTAGACCTTTTCAATATACGCGATGATTTCTGAAGGAACTCGATAGAAGTTCAAAAGTGGAAAATAAGCTTGTGCGGTACTGAGCCCGAAGCGTTTGCCAAGATCCAAGAGTGTCAACATATGCCTTGCTCCTTGTTTGTTCGGCATCATCTAAATTAGCTTTAAGTATCCAATGTGCTCAATCAACATTTGACCCAGAAAGGAACCTTTCTGGACCTTAGAATCAATTACACCATTATTCAACAAAAAATGCTCAAGACGAGTGGCCAGAATTTTGTGCAAACGCTTAGAATAGCTGATGTGAGTGCTATTGGACTAAAGTTGGATAGGTCCTAGCATTACCTTTCGTGTAAATAAGACTGACAAAGCCCATTGACCATGACTTGGGAGGATTTTGCCATCTAATCAACGGATCTTATTGTCACATTCGCAAGAAAATGGTGGGTGCAGGTAAAGTTTAGATCTTATGCTATCTTATTTGGTCGGCGAACCCCCCCCAATGGCGATGAGGCGAAGAACATTTCCCTCAAAGAAAACTTTGATATCTTTCGGCTTAATGGCAGAAAGCTTAAAAGGCACAGTTTCCGGCCGATGAGCAATATACAGGTATAAAATGACAAGCTCATCTGCAACGCACATCCTTCAAGTTCAACACTCAGGACCAGCACGTTTATTTCGTCGAGGCTGCCGAATCCATGGGTTAGTGGCACAATACTAATTCTTTCCCACAAAGAACGAGCCTTTTTTTATGATATATAACAACAATAATCTATTTAGCTACATTTACTTTGACGAAGCAGATACATAGAATTTACGCAATGCATGCATTTAAAGTTTCCGATTTATGACAGCTTTATCACATCGATGTCCCTCCATCCCGCCGTGTCTCCTTTTCATATGCACGAGAATTTCCCTTGAATATTAGTGTAAGCAGATTGACCTGTTTTTGTGTTCTTACTATCCTGCCATCTATTATGTCCAAACAGTCCTTCCTCATGGCAAATCTTGGCTGTGAGTCAGCCTAATTCAATCGCAAAATGACTGGTTTTTACGCCCGTGTTTCGTTCTCAACTGTGCCTGTGAGTGAGTGATTGAGAGAGGTCGTCTGCGATCGGGGCAAATTGACCATCCCCCTCATGCTACGCCTGGAAACTCCTCTTTTGCATGTATTTGTATGTAGTGTTTACTACGAGTCATGTTGAATAGACTAAATGTCATTAGTCGGTCCCAGAGCATTGTTATATACCTCTAATCATAGTTTCCTCTCATCTGATTGGGTTAAAAGTGGAGTCCATTAAACTAGCTTGTGGCCCCAAAAAAAAAAAAAAATTTTTTTTCTATCAAGATGAGGGGGGGGGGGGCGTCACGATGACTGGGGCCCGGGTCATGGTAATCGACTGTCCCGGAAAATCTATGACAGTCTCAACCCGTGTTTCAAGATCGCGCGTGTGTTGCGGTCCCCTGTGTAACGATAGGCATTTGAAATAGTTTTGTTATTGTAGGGCATTGTCAATCGTGGATATTCTTTTAACCAGTCGATGAATAAGAATCTATTATTCTGGAATATAAAAAAATATTGACTGTTTAATTTCAGGGGCACAGTTAATTATAGGCCCCAGGCGATTCACAACCATGACCTATGCCCAGCAAGTCAATATTTGATATCTTGCCCTGCAATAGTAAATCCAATGCCTATTTCAGACGTGTTTTTCTCATTTACGAGTTGAGTAGTTTAATCTATTCCCCCGTTTCTTAACCAATCAGATGACAGGGATCTTTAATGGAGGTATATATAGTGTTTTGATCATAACGTGAATAAGCACTGATGATTGATATAGTAGGGTTATGGACGAGAATCCCATTCTAGAAGTTTCGGGGACGAAGGTTGAAGATGTTTTTATATAGTTTTGAAGGGTGCGAATCCAGAATTTTTGCGGTGGATTCTCCCACCAACCTCTGGTAATAAACTTTTGAATTTTGTAATATGATTTGTATTGGGGGTTGAAATTAGTAAGAGGGGTAAATTTGAAACAAGATCAATTGTTGTTTAAAATGCCTAACACCATGTATTTGTCTCATTATATGGATTCAAAAAAAGGTATATTTTGTGTAGGTTCCGACCTTTAGTTCCTCGGCTACAGCCCTGATAAATTCAAGGTCATTCTGGGGCAAAAACTATCCAGTGCTCAGATTGTTGTTGAACGGTGTCAATATTGCCCTGGTCATAGGAGCAGAAAATTCTTTGGGTGGCAGCTCGATCTGGTAAATACAATTTTGAGGTCAAGACTTTTATTTACCCCTATATACCCCCTTTTACGAAAAATCCATGTCGTCCATTTGCTGTTTGCACCATGAAGTACGAAATCAATTTCCAAACATTGTGGCAATATAAGGCAAGACGAACAATTTAACCCATTTCAAAACGAATCGAGCACTGTGGTGACTTTTACCCATACAAATGACCTTGACCTTAATAGGGCTTACCTTTTTAACTTAAAGGTGCGGAACCGGGACACCCGATGTGACACTTGCCGCCCACGCTCACAATAAATCGACTCGGAAAGTGCGGACACTGTTAATCAAGGCAAGCTAACCGACTGGCCTGCCATAATGATAGGCGTTAGGGACATGGAAACGGACAGTAGTCACGCGGGCGGTGTCTAGATGCGAGGCAAGTGGGGTGTTGAGAGGGTCGCGTAGGCATGGAGTGTAGCAATGCTATTCGCGACAGAGGCTAATGGTCAGGGGGACAGAGGGAACCCTGAGCAGACTCAAACTATTGTTTTAATCCTTATAATGAACAAACACAATCGGTGTACATTAATCACAATTTGACTTAATTTTCACAATTTACCCTTTACAAAATTTACCCCCTTAGTTACAGAGTTTCCCCACATTTCCCGAGGTTGACCCAAAAATTCTGATCTCATACAACCCTTCACAGAAACTATATAAAAACATCTTCAAACTTCTTCTCCAAACTCTATTGATGGGCTCTGGATTTATAACCCTCTAAGATGTTGCTAATTCCTTTGGTGATGAATAAGGGGTCATAGGCTGCCTGCAGCGGATCAGGTGTTTATGGCGCCATTGCCTGATGTTTATCAAAAGGAAAAACGTTGCATAGTTCCTTCGACCCTTGCCCTAGAAAAAATGTAATTTTTTAGCGCTATGACATTGGGCAACGTGCTTAAACTTGTAGCAGCCCGCTGGCACATCCTCTATAACAACCTGGTACCAATTTTCTTGTTGTAAAACGAGCGCAATCTTCCTATCTTCTCATGCTTAAACACAAGTTCTTAGAACCATTGAAATATAAGTATTGCTCAAATGGTATACTCCTCTGTCACTTCAAGCCAAAAAATCTGAAATTGGCATACACTAATGATACGTACCCATCCTTACTATTTATACTTACGCATATTTAGAAAATAAAGGCAATTTTCAGAAGTACCTGTACTTATACAATGCTTATTTCCCACATTCCAAACCTCGATATTTGGAACAACAAGTAAGTACAAAATCTTAAAGGCACAATTAGAGGCACACCAGAAAAAGTACCAACCCAAGTACAATGTGTGGTGCTTACCTTCATGCTTTGGCATGTACTTAATTTCTCACTTTTTTTTCAAATACATATGTGTTATGATTGTTCTTTCCAGGTAAGTACATTCTAATAAGGCACAATGCCAAGTAAATTTTGCACACAATGTAATGGCCACTCAAATATGCTACTTACATTGTACTTGAAATTTGCCTTGCGTTGTTCCAAATATCGAGGGGTTGGAAATGTGCCCTACGCAATACAATTTTAAGCACACTCAAGGAATGTACTTACATTGTGCTTGCAATGTGATTGCTGCTGTTCACGACAATTCAAGTTCATTTTGCACACAATGAAATAGCCATTCAAATATGTTACTTAACAACTGTGCTTGCATGTGCTTTCTGCTGTTTCCAAAATATCGATGTTGGAAGTGTCTTAGTAAGTACATTTAAGCACACCCGAGAATGTTACTTACACTGTGTTTTTGGAATGTTCTTTGCTGCTGTTTCCAAAATTACGGTTTGATAACAATGGTGCCCCTTAGCAAGTACATTTTAAGCCACACTCCGAGAAATGTCGACATTACACACCCTTGTGCGTGTGTGCACACACTGTCGGTCATTTGCTTGGCTTTTAACCTCAAGTCCGAGGGTTATGGAATGTGTCTTGCAGTCCATTGTCAGCACCGCTGGCCAAGAAATGGTCGTTACCCGGGACTGTACTATGTAATTTCTATTCTAGCTTTTTCGTAAGCCAAGGCAGATGTTTCCTTGCTGTGCTCTTTCCCAATGATGGTCTTCTTTCCCAGCAATTGGCTTAACTGCAGTCTATTGTGCATGGCTTGTGAATTACTTTTTTTTTTGTGCCAGTGGTGGGGAAGTGTATAGATCAATTTTCGGTTTGCATACATGTATATAACCCTCTATTGGTGTGGTTCAAAACCCACTGGTTCTCGCTTCTTTTCCAGCTTCTTTTTTTCTATTTTCCCTGTTTTTCTTGTCCTGACCCACGCATTCCCCACCCCCACTTCCTATTCAAACTTTTCTGACATTGTCTCGCCAAAGGTGTGATTTTTCTTCAACAGAAGTGTTAATATCTGAAATGCCTTTTGCCATGTGCCGTGTATGTTTCAAGAATGTGTGCGGCGCTCACTTTACCAAAATTTGCCTCTATTATTGTTTTTATCCTAATAATCGCCGAATATTTATTGTATTCTCCCATATGTCCACCCGGACAACCACTCGCCCTGTCTCCCCCTCTTAGTTGACATTGTATATTTTCTCGTGTTTCCGTGGCACCAATTTTTATTTGAAGTGTCGGGGCATCCCCCCCAATATGCCTGAGTTATGTCAACATTTACCTCTTCCACAACACTCCCGACGTCACCCTCGCCCCAAGTACCGTGCAATCCCCATAGCTGGGGTTCCTGATCTCATTAATCAGTATGTCTGACGTAGCAGTACTTCATTAGTCAGTACTATTCCGATGAATTCGCCGGTCCGCTTTTGAAGGGAGTTGGTGCTTTACTCCATCCGCGTAAGATGATAACCCACCTCGGGCTTATCTTGATCCACCGCTTCTCTTGCAGCCCAGGCGTTACGCCCCGTTTTCCCATCGTCCTAGATGAGGGCCAAAATACAAGATCTTGGTTGCTGGAGTGGGTACGCCTAATGGTCGCGGGGGAGGTTTTTAGCCCTAGTCAGGGTTTTGGATAAAAGCGTTCTAATGATTCTCCTATTCCCTTCCCCCTGTTCGGCTTCCCCCCCCGCGCACCTCTCCCCTCATGCCTCTGCCTCCCCCCCCCCGCCCCCCTCCGCGACGATTTCTCTTTCCCTCCACCCGAATTAGTGTTTTATCCCAATCCTATCTAGGTCCAAGATCTCCTACTCCCGCTCCTGCGACGGCTCTCCAGTACGTCCTCGTGCATGGCCGGGTACCCCTGTAGTGAAAGCTCCCAGGCCCTCCTGGCAGACGGTGATCCAATCCTAGCTCAGCAAACGCGCTCTCGCAAATTAATTATGTACTCCTGCTAAGCTGCCGGCGCCATCAACCGCTAACGCATTCCTCCCCGCGTTCATTTCATCTGCCCGGCCCTATGAAGTGAGGGATTAAGTATTTATCATAGTAAATCAAGTATTTTATGATTTTTGAAGTAGACGTCTACGATTACCATAATGTGTCACCCTGGGTATGGGACTCAATCATCAACTATAGCTCACTCAGTGCTTGTATTTCATATCCTTTTACTTTCTCACTTACAATTGAGATTTTCCCAAGGCGTAAACATAGTTCCTATCCCTCCCCTCCTCTCCACTTCCACTCGACCTTTTCCTTCTCCAATTGGTCGTGCCCTCACTCTCACCCCAACTCTGGGATCCCCCGCCTTTTCAATAACCGCGTTCCGTGCAAGGCCCTGTGCTAAGGGTCCATTTCTATGTCTTGGGAGGGTATTACGATTTACATACGCCGTATCCCAACAAGTAGCACTTTTTTGCTATTTGTTAGTTTATAATACATGAAAAATAGTACGGAGGGTATACGCGAGTATAACTGGAAAAATCGTACTTAGGGTATCGCGAGTAGGTGTATGTGTGTCCGCTAATTACCTTGTCTTCTCCTTGGTTTTGAACTTTCGACGTAAAGGAGTAGACGCAAAAATGATTATACTTAAACAAACAAATTACCACCAGATCACTTCATGCACATTCTTGAGATACACCCATTAACTACAAAATTCTAGATTTTAACACAAAACTGTGTATACGACCTAGAGTACCAATTACTGACTGCCATATTGTTATAGTAACCTGTATTTTGTAGCTTCAGCACTAACTCACTACATATTGCCAGTATAGTAGAACAGTATATACTATTTATAGCCTACATTTATATACACATCTTTGCTCAAGAACATCGCACATCTAATAAATCAAGACTCAAATTTACTCTTAGTTATACCACATTGAGTAGCTTGTATATCCACCCCCCACCAGGTGCATGCATGCTTGTTAACATTACTGCTGTTTTAGCACCAAACTGACTATGCTATGTTGTCAATTCACCCCATGCATCAAGTGGTTATCATACATCCTAGTGGTTAAGGGAAAAACTAAGTCCAAGATAAGTACATTGTAAGCACAAAGTAAGCACATTACAAGTACACCCTGTTGCTTCTGGAAAATCTGAGTAAAAAATAAGCACATTGCAAGTACATCCTAATGGTTAAGGGAAAAACTAAGTCCAATATAAGGACATTGTAATCACAACGTAAGCACAGCACATTTCATATACATTTTCATGAAAAGTTTGTCTAAGTCCTAGAAAAGTACATTGTAAGCACAGAGTAAGTACATGACAACTTGATAAAGATAGAAATAAGTACATTTCAAGTACATCCAGAATGTACTTACTTTGTGCTTATAAAGTACACAATAAGCACACTTTAAGTACAATGTAAGCACATTTCAAATGTACTTGTATTTTACCTGGGATCCTTTGTAGAGTAGAAAAGGACGTATCTTGAATTAAATTTTGGACAAATTTGCCAGCAGACAGCGTCTGAATTTCATATATTTGGAAAATGTATCTTTGATTCCGATATGTAGAATTATTTCGGCGAGAGTTCCATATGTACCCCTTTGAAGTTCTACATGTAATAGGTCTTTTTTTTAATTTTTGGCCTTAGGGTATTTGTTAGTGTAAGGCCATAAACATAAAAGAGTTTGTTTCCTGTAGAATTTCAAAGGGGTATGTGCAACTATTTCCACAATTTCAATCAAAAGCATGCACTAACAATACCGGCTAATTCCCTGTTCTTTGGGGCTAATTCCACGTTCTTTGAAAAGGACAAAATCGGAACGCTCATATGTAAGCGTGAATGCAGTTAAGTGCGTCATACCCGTTCAGATTTTACGTACTGAAGTATATTTTCCAGCATACAAGAACCAGTATAGTAGGGCGAAAGCGCCTTGATTCATCACAATCGAGCAATTAAGACAAACATTCGGTATTTCTAGACTTGAACACTCTCATAATATCATACCAAAGTACACGCTTATTCGCTTAATGATCAATTTTGTTTACATTATTATGTTGATCGGATATATTTTATAAATGCACTTTATGTTTAGTACTTCATAAGTTATGAAACACAAAACATAAAGTGCATCGAAATGCCCATCACAAAAATGTTCTCTCGATACGACTGATAGTGGGCAGATCGATGTTTAATTGACGAGTGCGGAGTAAATTGCCACAAATTTGCTGTCGAAATGTGATTTAATTTGAGAAACCAGTGTACCAATCGTGAAATTATATCACTATTTTATTTTAATATAACTAGTGCATTTTCACACATTTGGAAGCATTTTTTTTTCAGATGCCATCCATCCAAGAAAATGATGCACCCAAGAATTTGTGTTTGCCTTTTTGGCAGCCTAGTTATTGGTGTATAACCTGTACAATTTGGCTACGAAACTAATTAAAATGATATGAATCTAGATGTATATTGTTTCTGTCAAAAATTACCTCGAGTTTTACTGCTTGATTGAGACTTTCCAAATGCCTATTTACTGTAGATAAGTACTAGCCATCCACAGATATCGTGTAAATTTATGTATAAAATGTTAATAAAACATGGATCTATAACTTCTTGGACTCATTCTGAATTGTCCTTTCTATATATTTCATCGAATTTCATAGAAACCCGTGTGAATTCCTGATGAAGGAAGCTTTCTTTGGCAAAATATTTTAACGTAATACTTACAAAACTTAATCTTGATGTGGTTACTGGGGGCCAGTGTACTTTATTCTGTTAGAAAAATGGGAATCGCAGTCCGGCGGTAGTTAACAGATAAGATTCAACTTCGTACCCAGGTCTAGTCTTAACGACTAGAAGAATTGATGATTTCATGATTTTGGGTTGCAGCATACCAAATGACAAACAAAATCTTACTTTCTGAGCTCACCTACCGTTTGACTATGACAATGTCCAAATGGGATGTGCATGCACCTCTAATATCAAAATGAGTTTTTAAGTAGTGCAGTATAACTTTTATCTCGATTCAAGGATCCATCAAGCCTAAAAGGCTCAAAATAAGGTTGAACCCTACTCAAGATACACTAAAAGATCTGAGAGGTGTTTTAGGTCAATTCGAGGGCGCTGAGTCCAAATCTGCTGCATGCAAAATTGATAAGTTGGTGGAAAGTGGTGAAATTCTTGTTTTAAAGGGACATTACCCGATTTTATGATAAGCATAGCTTTTTTTTAATAGGATACAAGTATGCACATCATCCAGAAAATAGATAGCACCCAAGAAATTTGTTTGTTTGCCTTTTTGGCACCTAGTTATTGGTGTATAACCGTACATTTGCTACGAAACTAATAAATTAGCTGATCTATAGTAATATTTTTTCTTGTCAAAAATGTATCCTCGAGTTTTTAACTGCTTGATGAACTTTCTCAATGCTATTTACTGTAGATAATACTATCATCCACGATGAATCTTGTAAATGTATGATAAATGTTAGCTAAAACATGGTCTATAACCTGCTTGGACTCATTCTGAATTGTCCTTCATATATTTCATCGAATTTCATATAAACCCTGTGAATTCCTGTGCCGGAACTTTCTTTGGCACAATCATTTTAACGTATACTTACAAAACTTAATCTTGATGTGGGTTACTGTGGGCCAGTGTACTATTATTCTGTTAGAAAAATGGGAATCGCAGTCCGGCGTAGTATAACAGATACAAAAATGATTCAACTTCGTACCCAGGTCTAGTCTTACGACTAGAAGAATTGAATGCTTCATAATTTGGTTGCCAGCATACTCAAATGACACAAAATCTTTACTTTCTGAGCTCACCTACCGTTTGACTATGACAATGGCAATGGGATGTGCATGCACCTCTCATAGCAAATGGAGATTTTTAGTAGTGCAGTATAACTTTTATCTCGATTCAAGGATCATCAAGCCTAAAGGCCAAAAACGGTTTGAACCCTACTCAAAAATATACACAAAAGATCGAAGAGGTGTTTTATAGGTCAATTCGAGGGCGCTGAGTCCAAATCTGCTGCATGCAAATTGATAAGTTGGTGGAAAGTGGTGAATTCCTTGTTTTACAAAGGGAGCAATTACCCGATTTTAGATAACCATGAGCTTTATTGTTTAATAGAATACAGTAGTGCCACATCTTCAAGAAAATTCAACGTCACATTAAAAGGCCAGGATATTATTATTTTTTTTGATTTTAATTAACATGGTATGAACGCTCTGCCCTTATTGATTAAAGGGGTACTCCCTGATTTAGGAGCTTGTCAAGGAAAGTTACCAACTTGGGTTGATTTATTTGCACCTTAATCCTTTACACATGGATGGTGTCAACTTTTCAAAACAATAGTTCAAATACCTACGAAGAGATAATTCATTTTTAGATATATTTATAGATAAATTAATCCGGTTATTTTTCCCCTGCTCAAAAGCAAGTGAGTATAACATGAATAAATATGATCTTATTTGAAAATTCGGAATAAAGGACATCATGAGTAAAATGCTTTAACGATACCAGCATCAGTACGAATACATAGTAGGCACTTGGTCTAATAATCTTTTTTCAGAATAAGTTCTAATTTGACAAGTCTAATTACACCTTTGACTCCATTCTGTCTTTCAAATGGGGGCAGCATTTTGGTTACATGCTCTTTTTTACATTATAACGAGTCTAATGATTTGCAATATGAAACTTAACAAGGTCTTGATCTTCAGTCTAAAAAACGTCCGGGAGGCACTGTATATCTGAAGTAACGGGTATGTGCCTCGGTCATCAGGTGAAAAGTAGGAGCCTTTCAGGTACAATTATGAAATCCAAAAAATAATAGAATCATTCATTACACAGCCTGAATCAGATTGGGTCATCCAGTCTGAAACTGTAAGAGGGGGTCCATATGAGTTAGCACCCTGATTTCAATAGGAAGTGCGTCTCTTCCAGAGTTTCAAATTTGCCATGAATACTAAAATTTTTGCCAAAATTATAAATTGTCAAAATGTGCGCGTAGCTGTGTCCAAATTTTTGAATTGATGTTATTTTTTTATAAAAAAAGTGGATACGTTTATGGAAACTTGTGAAAAAAGGGGTAGCAGGAAAGACAATGGGGGGTTTATTGCTTCTCTGACAAAGCATAATAAGTAAAAAGGGGTTACTTGGTTCACAAGGTATCTGGGGGGGTAAGAAGGGGGTGGCGTGAAGGGGAGGGGGGTTGTGGGGGTAAGGCCCGACCTCCCCCCGAGGATCATTCGTGCACACAACAGCTTGAAAAAGGGGGTCTATCCCGTGGCACATTCTGCGTAACCATAGTGGAAGTGTACCCCCCCCCCCCACACCACCCCACCACCACCACCACCACACGAGAAAAGGTAGGAATAAAACAGTAAAAATGTCTTTACATGTTGTGGGCCTTCATTTACATTGCTCTCTGACTCATCAATACTTGATTTTGAATGTGACAAAAACAAAATTATAACTGGTATACGAAGACAAGTTGAGTGTACAAGTACGAATTCATAAAAATCTTCCTCGTCCAATATAATTTTATAATGATTGTAACATGTTTCTAGTCAAATTTTTACTTTGAAATATTGATAAATCAACCAATATAGTCATATTTACGAGATTCTGGTCAAAATGACCATTCAAAAGAGTTTTTAAAAAAGGTGCCAAGTAAAATATATGAATCTTACCTAGCGCCTGTGTTCTAGTCAAATTTTGACTGGGAAAACAGATCCATTGACCAGAACCAGGTCATTTTGACCAGAATCTTTCAAATATGGACTAGATTTGGTTGATTTTATGCGTATTGTTGCCTAAAATTATGAACTAGAAAAAACAGTGTACAATCATATATGACGAGGCATTTTTCACAGCGTATCCTATAATAATTAGTATTAATAATAAAATATGGCGCTCTACAGGGAACACAGCGCGTTACATACAAAACTTGCAAATACAATTACAATAAAAACATGACATACAGCATATTAGAAAAGTTTAACTACCAAAATTTATCATTAGGATAATATGTTTTTATTAACCCTTTGTTCTTTGAAATGATTAATTACTCTAAATGCATTACAATATAATTTATGATTGTAGGGGAATGTTCTTCTTTACAGGCAGGAAAAGTCTAATGTTGAATAAGTTACATGAATAATTCAACCCTGTCGAAAATAATAAGAATTGTTTAAAATTTTGCAAGCGGTAAAACGTAATGAGCTGTGAATTGAGTGTAGTTTAATTGTCAATCTTTGAGCAGAAAAAATTCAACATTCTTAACGGCCCAGAAACCACTCCCCCAGTTAATATTTGTTGCAATCTAATAATTGTCAATAGAAGAGTGGCCCTATTCTTTAATGACACAGTTTAGGCAAACATTACATGAACATGAATAATCCAGGCAGCCCATCCTCCAGCGGACCCTTAATAATCTTTTTTCAAACGGAAAGTTAATGAGTATCTATCCCCATTTAAAAACCAATCAACTTTCACCACGTGGGGTGATTATTATGTATGGTGTATATATTCAAAATCACACCTCACAAGAATTCATCTAAAACAAACTCTAACCTTTTAGTCAACATATAGTGGATCTTTGGCTTGTTATGATAATGCTAGAATTAAAAACATAAGGACAATCGGGTAGAATTTTCCCCTTTAAAAATCCACTTTCCACCATGCGATGAGTGCTGTATCGTATCTATTTGAAAATCCACACCCTCAAATTGACATAAAACACTTCTTAAAAATTAATCATCAAAATAAAAAAAACCACGACAAAAAAACCAATTTTATTAAATTTTTAAAAAAAATAAGGAAAATCGGGTATTAAAACTCCCCTTAAAAATACCACTTTCCCCAATGTGATGACTGTAAGGTGTCTTTTTTAAATAAAGACAACACCTTTGCAAACTTTGACATCATACATTATAATCCATTTTAGTCAACAATTAGTGATCTTGCACATAGGTTTCATAAGCTATAAATTTAAAAAAAATTAGGAACAATCGGTGTAATTCTCCTTTAATCCACTTTCCACCACTTGACAAATTTTTGCATGGTGCATATTCGGAATCATCACCCTCGAATTGTTGCCCGAAAACACTTCTCAAACCGTAGTGTATCGTTGAGTAGGGTTCCCTCAAATATGTCCCGGGAGCTAGCAAACTTTGTAACACATCTCAAGTAACCAAATGGTTTGAGTGATTAGATATGATTACAGACTGACAGTGACCCCTGAACCGTGATTCGTAAGTGCCGCAATGGTGCCTTAAGGAAGGGGGCCAAACAAAGTGTACAGAGGTGCAAATTTTTAAATTGATCCAATCAGTTGGAAAGCCACCATGTTATGTGGTCTAAAACATACGGATTCAGCAAAGGTATAGTTTGTAATATGTACAGCCAAAGGTTTCAAGTTATAGGCTAACAACAGCCAAAATCAATAATAAGGGTCAATTTCAGTTGACAGTCGGGTCAAATTTTAAAGTTGCGCTTCCGATTTGGATTAAAATGTGGTGCCATTATTGGTGGAGTTCATAGGTTTGAAATAAGGAATAGTTTAAACGTCTTAAATGCTTAGTTTTCCGATTAGGGGGCACGAGTCAACGTCCATTGCATCAATGGGCTTGAGCTTGGTACCCCCCTACTTTCTTAAGCAAGCATTTGAGACACTCAAACTATTCCTTATTTTAATCCTATGAGCTCCACCATAATTTGCCCCATTTTTATCCACTCGGAGCATTTTAACTTTTGACACCTGTACAACTGAATTGACCCTTTTTATTGATTTTTTCTGTTTTGCCTCTACACTCTGAAACTTTATGCCGTACATATTACAACTATACCTTTTCTGAATCCTTTCGAGTTTCCGCTGTAGGGGGCAACGAAGGTCAACGTCCATGCATTCATGGGGCTTGAGCTTGTTACCCCCCTACTTCTAAGCAGCATTTGAGACACTCAACTATTCCTTTTTTAACCTATGAGCTCCACCAATAATTTGCACCATTTTTTATATTCCAAATCGGAGCACTTTTTAAAATTTGATTATTTTGTTGTTTTGAAAATTGACCCTTTTTATGATTTTTGCTGTGTTTTAAGCCCTCTAACTCTGAAACGTTATGCCGTACATATTACAAACATACCTTTTCTGAATCCTTATGGCTAGACACCTAACAGGTGTGCTTTCACATGATTGATCAATTTAAACGTTGACCCCTGTACAAACTTTGTTTTGGCCCCCTCTCTTAAGGCACCACTTGCGGCACTTAAGAATGGCGTTTCAGGGGTTCCTGTCAGGCTGTCTACATATTTATTCACTCAAACCTTTTGATCTTTGAGATGTGTTACAAATGGTTGCTAGCTCATGGCTATGCCACCCATGGATCCCTAAAGTCAAAGACCGAGAGAACTCACCTACTACCATCTGTGTTAGTTAACCACTAAACTCACTTTATACGACAGTATTTCTATGGGAACATTTAATAACTTTGGCCACATATTGTTTTTTTTTTTTTTTTTTTTTTCACATTTAAAACTCGAGAGGAAATCAATAATATCACGCCTAAGTACAAGGCTAAATGCACTAAACTACCTAATTTTCAACGTTTTTGGTTTACAAGAATTTGTTTTATTTCTGACAAACATTAAACGTAATGATTGCTTTGAATTGTTTTAGGATTACGACCATACATACATACATACATACATCATACCCACATCCAGACAACATACATACATACACACATACATACATACATGCACCCATACATACATACACACCATACATACATACATACTGTAGTAAATGCTCCCTCTGAGATCAGTAGTAAGTTTGAGGCTATTTAACCCATATGCAATTAGGTTCGATTAAGCATAGTCTATCCGCGAAATTTGGTATCGGAAGCTTGTCTCCCAATATGGCTTTCAACGTGTGATCGTGAATTAAAACAGCTCTGATTTTAAATTTTAATTTGGCGTGTGGTTTTTGAGTTTATGTTAGTTGTATACCAACAATTTGGCGATCGAAGGAACATACTGGCGACTTACGAACTAGGAAAGAGTTGAACAAAAATGCAGATATCGAACCGTGGGAGCGCTATGCAGATCGTTGGTCCCAGTTTTTCGAGCAAACGAAATCACCTCTGAAGTTCGGATCACGGGCGTGTTGAATACCTGTCGTTCCGAAAACTACCGCACTTTTTTGTACGCTATTAGCTCCCAAAACTCCCAAAGAGTGCACCTTCACAGAGATCACAGACGCCATGAAGAAGGGAAGAAACATAGTGTGCCGACAACCATTGTATTTTGAAGAGATACAAAATGTTAACACAGAAACAGGAAACAGGGGGAGTCCCTGAAAACTTATGTGTGGCTGAATTGAACGCCTCGCTGAGAAGTTGAGGTATGGGAATCTTTGGACAGTATGCTGCGAGACCGTTTCGTGGTAGGTCTCCGGGATGACCGCATACCAAATTCCTCCTAAAAATGTGATAAGCCTACGTTTGACAAAGCTCTAGAACTTGCCCATAGCTAGCCAACAAGCTGAACAGTATGCCAAAAGATGTTGCCCCTTCGGCTGCTCTGCTCCAAGTAACCAAATGAAAAAACGCGTCACAACCCTGACCTAAAACAAATCTACTAGTGAGGCGAAATTCTGATCGCTTGTTGATCGGGGGCATAAACCTGATGACTGCTGGTGGCAAGGCAATAAATGTTTCTACGTGCAACAATAAGGACCTGTTAAGGGATGCCTGTAAAACATTTTCTCGGGACAGTAAGCATAGTGCTGGGTCTAGTACTAGGTCCAAACCTCTGGTGGTAGTAGAGGTCAAAAATCTCTCCCGACAAGCAAAGCAGAACATACACTTCATTTTGACAATATGACACGTGTGATATTAAAACAGGTAGATCCAGGTGCAGTATGAACAAGCCAAAGTGCAACTGAGGCTTGGGTGGTCGATTAGTGATCCTCCAGCCTCCACATCAGATTTTGTAACCCCTATCATGGAATTTTATCGGTGGTGAGGAGGTACTGCACCTGCAGCCTCTCGATTGCACTTTGTATCACATAAACAGGTGAACCCATGTCAATATTGGGTAAAAGCATTTGTGGAGTACCACAACGGGGGGGGGGGTCAGATTAATGTGTCATAAAAGTGAATGGTCCTACCTTGCTGGGCCGAAACTGGTTTCGTGGATCGTTCAGCTGGACTGGAAAAATGTTGTCCTTGTTGTTAACATCACTGTTTCAAGACGATTTGGTACTTTCGACCGGACATCAAGTCCATAATGAATGGAAGATCTGCCAGCCGCGTTGGAGTTAGGACTCGTCCTTGAACTGACGGGGTTTGAAAAAGATCACCTCGCGATGGGCAGCCCCAATCGTCCCCAGTAATTACGAAAATGGAATGTCAGAATTTTGTGGGGATTTTAAATCACAGTAAACCGTGTGGTAGTGCCAGATAAATATCCTCTGCCCCGATTGGAGGAACTTTTTTTGCTAAGGTGTCAGGTGGTAAGTTGTGTTTACTAAACTAGACCTCAGTCATGCTTACCAGCAAATTCTACTGGATGACGCATCTAGCGAATTATGCACAATAAATACACACAAGGGTCTGTATCGCTACACCAGAATGTCATACGGCATTTCGACGGCGCCCTCTATTTTCCACGGGTAATGGACAGTCTCATAGCTGATATTCCACACGCCAAAATGTTGTTTCCTTGACTACGTTCTGGTTACCGACAGTACGGACGCCGAACACTTGGGAAATCTGAAAGTTGCTGAAGCGCTTATCATGCTGGCTTTCGCTTACGCAAAGACAAGTGTGAATTTCCCCTTTCGCTCAGAGGTCACATACTGGGACAGCCGCATCACGCTGATGGGTTACAACCAACTGACAAGAAGATTCATGCCATTATGGAGCACTAGCACCAATTCAGTTACGGAACTGAAGTCATTCTTGGGACTCGTGAACTTATACGGGAAATTCATTCCTAACTTGTCACCTTGCTGGCACCTTTACACAGGCTGTTACAAAAAAAGCAGCCTTTGGTTCTGGGGTGCAGATCAACAGTCCGCTTTTGACACTTAGCAGAAATTGGCTTCTAACTGATTTACTGGTACCTTTTGACGTAGAGGTGGAAAGGGTGATGAGGAATTAGTGAAGACATCATAGTTTATGAACGTCATTCGAGATATATGAACGGAGAGGAGGCGAAAAATAAATGCAGAAAAGGATTAATGGGGGGAGTGTCGGAGGGAGCAGATGTAAGAGAGGTGGCTGTAGAATGTGCGCGTCTGGGGTGGGTGTTTAAGCTTATGGGGCCGTTGGGTGGCTGTACCTTCGAGGAGAGATAGTATGATGTCTAAGTGGTAGTGGTTTGACGGGGGGTTGAACGTGAGGGGGATTTTTAGTATTAGGGGTAGATGAGGGATGGAGTCTTAAGAGTGGGCCGAGGGAGGAAGTGGACAGTTCGGAAGAACGCTTAAGTCCCACAAAAATACATTGTGGTTTTTCTTGTCTACTCTGCCCGTATAAGGAGTGGGTGCATTTCTGTGCACTGTGGACGGATTTGAACGACCCATAGCATACGCCTCTCGCACCCTCACTTCTGCAGAAAAGAACTACTCCCAACTAGATAAGGAGGGTTTGGCAGTCATTTTGCAGTTAAGCATCTTTCACCCAATACTTATATGGCCGAACTATTACAATAACTACGGGCCATAACCACTTTTTGGATTGTTGTTGCCCGGGAAAGCAACCGCCTTATATGGCCTCTTCAATACAAAGGTGGTGGTTTGACCTTGCCGCGTATCAGTATCAATTAATAACAGACCTGGTCGGGCTAATGCAAACGCTGAATGGTTTAGCCCGCCTCCCTTGGTCAAAAGACCGCTAATGTACTTACAACCTTAACTGTGATTATTGTTCACAGTGCACTGGAGTCAACCGCAGTAACTGTGACAAAATAAGAAACTGGACAAACGAGATCCGTGTTTAGCCCGCATCAATCGTACAATCACAAGGCTGGCCTCGATCTTGTCCTGACAGTCAAGGACCACCCGTATTTTAAATCGACAGACCGCGCTAAGCATGCATTATGGCTGCATCATGTGGGAGGCACGCGTGGTAGTCCCTCCTCAGGGCGTAATTCATTTGGTAAATTACATGACACCCACCCAGGAATTTCTAGGATGAAATCTCTCGCGCGTAGCTTTGTTTGGTGGCCGTCAATTGATAGAGATTAGAGTCCAAAGTCCAAGAATGTCTAGTTTCAGGTTAACCGCAAGTCACCTCCCAGTAAATCTAACTTACATCCATGGTAATGGCCACAGAGCCATGGTCAAGAGTACATTTTATTTTTGGTCCTTTTATGGGACCAACTTTTTGATTATTGTGGATGCTCACAGCAAATGGATGGCTGTGCATCTATGAAAAACCACAACTTCACCAGCTACCAGTTGATACATTGCGTAAGAATTTATTGCAACTCTGGTCTGCCTCGCACGATACGATCGTGTCGGATAATGGAACGGCATCAACAGTGGCTGATTTGCAGAATTTCTGTCTCGCAATGGAATCCAGCACGTCCGCGCATCTCCGTTCCACCCTTCTTCCAATGGATTGGCGGAACGGGGAGTTTCAGACATTCAAGAAGCATGAAAAAGATGTCTGTCATAGTTCTATTGCGACTAAGGTAGCTAGATTCTTATTGAGATACAGAATTAGCTCCACACACAACCACGGACTTCCTCCCTCGATGTGCTGAGGAACGTCAATTCGTTCCTACTTTTTGATTTTGTGCGTCCAGACTTGACCAAGCGTGACTTCAGATAAACATTGTGGACATGCCCAAAATAACAAGAAGGCTAAAGAGCGAACTTTTCAGTTAGGTGAAAGGTATATGCTCGTAACTACGCCAAAGGCCCGGGGCCAAGGTCCACAATGGGTGCCTTGATTTTTGTGGTTACAGTCAGTTATTCCGGTTTTGTTAGCAAGGTTAAATTGTCCGATGGTCGGATGTGTAAAACCCACTAATCAGTTGAGGACACTGTTCCTGAGCACCCTAAACAAACCCCGCCACCAGTTGAATAGAATTTTGATTTCCAAATCCAATTTGGTACCTGAGGTGGAGGAAGTGAGAATCACTGAATTGGACATTTGCGAATATGCCAGGAAACAATCAGAACAGGGCAAATGAACACGGACAAAATCAGCCACACAAGTTGCACAACAAGCTGAACCTGCCTTCGTAGATCACATAGACAGGTTAAAGCACCTACGGTAGGATTTGAGGACAAAGAGTAAATCTGAAAATTATTGGGTTGAAAACATCCAGTCTGCTAGAGCACATCAGAGTTTTGAAATGTTTTTTTCAAGCCACTCTCAATTGAAGTTAAATTGTAGTTGAATCAGCAAATCTTAATTTGGGTTTGTTTGATTTCCTAGGCAGGAATTTATTAAAGAACTTCCAATACTGGTGAGAACTGAACTTTAGGTAGAAACCAAACAGCCCTTTTCATGGGTTTTACAATCATGTTTATTGTATCCTTTACTCATGCAATCTACTTGTACAGGGTTTTTTTTTATCTCAGGCAGTGTGGATTTACACCATGATTGTAATTGTTTGGATAAAACAACTTTCGTGAGAAAGTTTGCTTTTGTAAGTACAAACTTGAGAGGGGAGTTGTATAAATGCTCAACTATATCAGTAGTCACAAGTTTGAGTCTATTTACAATAGGCGAATTAGGTAGAGTAAGCATTAGTCTATCCTCCGTGAAATTGGTCTCGGAAGCTGGTCTCCAATATGGCCGTTTCAACATTTGATCGTGAAATAAAGCAGCTCTGATTTTAAGTTTTGGAGTGTGTTTTGAGTTTATTGATTAGTTGTGATACAACACACTTTGGCGACGAGGAACATAATGCGACTTACTGAACTATGAAGATTTGATGCAGATATCGACCGTGGGAGCGCTATGCAGATCGTTTGTCCCAGTTTTTCGAGGCAAACTAAATCCAAATCTGAAGTTCGTTCAGCGTGCATTGTTGAATCCCGTTTGTCGGTTTTCCGAAACCAACGCACTTTTTGTAAACTATTAGCTCCCAAAAATCCCAAAGATTGCACCTTCACAGAGATCACAGACGCCATGAAGAAAGGGAATAACATGTGTTCCGGACAACCATGTATTTTTTGAGATATACAACTTTAACAAAAAACAACCAAAACAGGAAACGGGGGAGTCCTGAAAACTTATGTGGCGATTGAAAGCCTCGCTGAGAAGGTTATTATGGGAAATAATTGGATAAGGACAGTATGCTCTAGACCGTTTCGTGGTAGGCTCCGGGATGACCGCATAACCAAAAGTCTCCTAACACAAGGTGATAAGCCTTACTTTTGACAAAGCTCTAGAACTTGCCCATACTTACCAACAAGCTGAACAGTATGCCAAGATGTTACCCCTTCTGCTGCTTGCTCGCAAGTAACAAAATGAAACCAAAGCGTCACAACCCTAGGACTCTAAAACCAAATCTACTAGTGAGGAGAAATGCTATCGCTGTATGCCATCTGGTCATAAACCTGATGACTGCTGGTGCAAGGACAAGAAATGTTTCTACTTACTGCAACATAAAGGACATGTTAAGGAGCTGTCAGAACATTTGCTCGGGACGTAGCATAGTGCTGGGTCTAGTACTGTCAAACCTCAGGGTGGTCTTAGTGGTCAAAATACATCCCCCCCCCTGACAAGCAAAGCAAGAACAACCTTCATTTGACAATAATGACACTTGTGATAGTAAAACAACAGGTAAGTCCATGTGCAAGTAGAACAAGCAAGTGCAGCTGGCTTGGTGGTGCGAGTAGTGATCCTCAAGCCATCCCATCAGATTTTTGGTACCCCCTATCATGGAATTTTTCGGTGGTGAGGAGGTACTGCACCTGCAGCCTCTCGATTGCACTTTGAACACATACACAGGTGAACCCATGTCAATATTGGGTAAAATCAGTGTGGAAGTAAACCACAATGGTCAGATATGTAGTCATAAAAGGGAAAAGGTCTACCTTGCTTGGGCGAAACTGGTTTCGTGAGCTTCAGCTGACTGGAAAAAGTGTGTCCTTGTTAACATCCTGTTTCAAGACGATTTGGGTACTTTGACCGGACATAATGTTGGGAGTCCATAATGAAATGGAAGATAATGCGCAGCCGCGTTGGAGTTAGATCGTCTTGAACATGACGGGGGTTGAAAAAAGGTCACCTCGCAGTGGGCAGGCCCCAGTCTCCCATTAATTAAGAAATGGGAATTTCTATGCAATTTTTGGGGATTTTGTTAAAGTCACAGTAAACCGTGTGGTAGTGCCAGATAAATATCCTCTGCCCACCTCGCCCAGAGTGGAGTTGACGGCTTTTTGCTAAAGGTGATCAGGTGGTAAGTTGTTTACTAACCAGACCCATTCATGCTTACCAGCAAATTCTACTGGATGACGCCATCTAGCGAATTAGCACAATAGAATACACACAAGGGTCTGTATCGCTACACCAGAATGTCATACGGCATTTCAACTGGGCGCCCTCTATTTTCCAACGGGTAATGGACCGTCTCATAGCTGTATTCCACACGCATTTGTTTTCCTGACGACGTCTGTTACCGAAGTACGGACGCCGAACACTTGGAGGAAAATCTTGAAAAAGTGCTGACGCTCTTTAGAAAATGCTGGCTTTGCGCTTACGTGCAAGAACGTGTGAATTCTTCGCTTCAGAGGGTCACATACTGGACAACCGCATCCACAGCTGATGGGGTTAACAACCACTGACAAGAGATGTCATGCCATTTATGAGGCACTAGCACCACTTCATTTACGGAACTGAAGTCATTCTTGGGACTCGTGAACTTATACGGGAAATTCATTCCTAAGTTGCCAACATTGCTGGCACCTTACACAGTTTTTTACAACAAAAAATCACCTTGGTTCTGGGGTGCATATCAACAGTCCGCTTTTTTGACACTTGTAAGCAGAAATTGGCCTTCTAACTGAGGTACTGGTACATTTGAACGGCCACAAAAACATTGTGAGTTTTCTTGCGACGCTGGCCCGATGGAGTTGGTGCAGTTCTGGCATCATGTGGACGATTTGAACGACCCATAGCTATTCCTCTCGCACCCTCAATCTTCTGCAGCAAAGAACTACTCCCAACTAAATACGGAAGGTTTTGGCATTCATTTTGCAGTTAAGCACTTCCAATACTTATATGGCCAGAACTTTACAATAACTACGGACATAAGCCACTTTGGATTGTTTGCGCCGGGGAAAGCAACCGCCTTATATGGCCCTTCCAGAGTACAAGGTGGTTGTTTGACCCTTGCCGCTATCAGTATCAATTGAAATACAGACCTGGTAGTGCTAATGCCAACGCTGATGGTTTAGCCGCCTTCCTCTGTCCAGATAAGAGCCTATGTACGTACAACCTGAACCTGGTGATTCTTGTTCACAGTGCACGGGATCACAAGCAGTTACTGTGACCAAAATTAGAAACTGACAAACAGAGATCCAGTGTTATCCCGCATCAATCAGTACATCATGCAAGGCTGGCCTCGATCTTGTCCTGACAGTCAAGACCAACCTTATTTAATCGACAGAACGACAGAGCTAAGCATGCTTATGGCTGCATCATGTGGGAGGCACGCGTGGTAGTCCCTCCTCAAGTGGTAATTCATGTTTGGAAATGAATTACAATGACACCCACCCAGGGAATTTTCTAGGATGAAATCTCTCGCGCGTAGCTTTGTTTGCCGTCAATTGATAGAGATTTAGAGTCCAAAGTCCAAGAATGTCATAGTTGGGCGGGAGGTTAACCGCAATTCACCTCCAGTAGCTAAACTTTACATCCATGGGACGATGGCCACAGAAGCCAATGTTCAAGAGTACATAATTGATTTTTTTGTTCCCTTTATGGGACACACTTTTTATTATTGTGGATCTCCGCCAATTGATGGTCTGTGCATCTTTAAAACCACACTTCACAAAGCTACATTTGATACATTGCGTAGAATTTTTGTAAAATTTTGCAACTCATGTCTGCCTTTCCATCGCACGAGTAAACACGACGTGTCGGAAATGAACGGCATTCAACCATGCTGAGTTTGTCAGAATTTCTGTCTCGCACTGGAAGCCATCACGTCCGCGCAATCTCCGTTCCACCCTTCTTCCAATGGATTGGCGGAACGGGAGTTCAGACATTTCAAAGAAGCAAGAAAAAGATGTCTGACATAGTTTCTATTGGAGACTAAGGTAGCTAGAATTCTTATTGCGATACAGAATTTACCTCCCCACACACCACGGGAACATCTCCCTCGATTGTTGCTGATGAAAACGTCAAATTCCGTTCTACTTTTGATTTTGTGCGTCCCAGACTTGACGCAAGCGGTTCAGATAAACAGTGTGGACTGCCCAAAACAATAACAAGAAGGCTAAAGAGCGAACTTTTCAGTTAGGTGACAAGGTATATGCTCTTACTACGGCCAAAGGCCCGGGGCCAAAGGCCACAATGGTGCCTGGAATGTGTTCAGTCATTTCGGTCCTGTGTTTGTTTTACAAAGGTTAAATTGTCCGATGGTCGGATTGGCAAACGGCCACATAGATCAGTTGAGGACACGGTCACTGATCACCCTAAAACCAACCCCCCACCAAGTTAGATAGCTTTTTGAGTTGTCCAATCCCAATTTGGTACCTGGAGGTGGAGTAGTGAGAATCAATGACTATGGACCAGTTACAGAATATGCCAGGAAACAATCAGAACAGGGCAAATGAACACGGACAAAATCAGCCCACACAGTTGGCACAACAAGCTGAACCTGCCTTGCGTAGATCCCATAGAGACGGTTAAAAAAAATGAACCACAGGTATGATTTTGATGACAAAGAGTAAACTTAAAACATTATTGGGTGTAAAAAAAACATCCCAGCGTGCTCGAGCACTAGAGTTTTGAAATGGTTTTTCAGCCACTCTCAATTGAAGTTAAATTGTAGTTGAAAAAAAAAATCAATCAAATCTTAATTTGGGTTTGTTTGATTTCCTAGGCAGGAATTTATTAAAGAACTTCCAATACTGGGTTGAGAACTGATCTGTAGGTAGAATACCAGAACTCACATTTTCATGGGTTTTACAATCATGTTTATTGTATCCATTTTACTCATGCAATCTACTTTACGGGTTTTTTTTATATCTTCAGGCCATGGGGGGGGGTGTGGGAGTTTACACCATGATTGTAAATGTGGTTTGGATAAGAAACAATTTTCGTGAGAAAAGTTTTCTTTTGTAGAGTACAAAACTTGAGAGGAGAAGTATGTAGTCAATGCCAACTGAGAATCAGTAAGTAAAAGGTTGAGGCTATTACATATCAAATTAGGATTAGAGTAAGAGTAGTCTATCCTCGAGAAATTTGTATCGGAAGCTGGTCTCCCAATATGGCGTTACTCAACAAGGTGACGTGAATTAAAACAGCTCTGATTTTTAAAGTTTGGAGTGGTTTTGAGTTTATTGATAAGTTGTGATACACCCATCTACATACATCCTACATAATACATACATCCATACATACATACATAACTTACATACATACATACATACATACATACTACTACATACTACATACTACATAACACATACATACATACTCATACATACATACATCTACAGCATACATACTGCTACGACGTCTCGTGGATGTCAGGTCAGAAAATACCATTTAAAACAAAAACAAATGACCCGTGCACACATGATCTACTTTTATCATCACAGTTTTTGCAATCGTATTTTGATTTCCCATCACGTTTGGCTTCAAAGACTACAGCAAACTAATTATAGCTTTTCGGTTCATGTAGATATCTAAAATAGAATACTGCTTGGTATTATTCTGCACAGATCGACATATTGCAGATCAAAGCTAGCTATAAAGCTACTGGCTACTGGCAACTTTTGTTTTCCCTGAACATCTCCCATTTCACAATAGAATTTCACAATTCTTAAAATAACTATTACCACATCATCCTGCATAAACATAGCCTAAGACGACCCAATTGGGTCTCATATAACCATGTAATAACCTAAGAGTCTAGCTTATTTAGGTATTAATTTAAGTATTAAAACTTGATGTAGTGATGATATAATCACCACATATGACAGTGAATATAAGTTGTAAGGGGGTAAATGACCACCCCTACTAAGAAATACACCGGAAAGGTACTTGAAACACACCTTTAAAATACATGCAAAAGATGTATTCGGACAAGTATGATGGCAGTTGTCCGGGAAAACCCTTGCATATAAGAAGAATACGCTTAAAGACAAGACGCGCACTGAGCAGTAGCCTATAAAGCTCTTTAAGGAGTAGAGTAGCCGGTGTCCCTCTATCAGATCTGAACATCAGTCTAGTTGATTTATTCTGCAATATCCGTAGTTTACTAATTTACTCCGATCTCTGGCCGACATTCCATAAAGTAGGGGAATGGCATAGTCAATGCGGGATATAATCAGTGAGCGGACGAGGTAATGAATAACCCTCGAACATGGCAAAACGCCGGATCCAGTAAATGTTGCGAAGTTGACAGATTTAGCAATGACCTTCACTTGTTCATTCATGGACATTGTCTGATCAAACAACACCAAGGTTTCTGTTTGCCGAAGACTGGGGAACATCCGCACCCCGACCATGATGGTAATGTTTCGAATATTGCGTTCGCGTGGCCATTTTGTTTGCTCCAAAATAAATAGCTCTTCAAAATCCATTAAAAATCCATTACAATCGCACAATTTTTTACCTATCAAAGATCGAATTGCTCATATTATGGACTTTTAACAACTAGTCCTTCCTTTTTTAGCATTTTTGTGGGATGAGAGGTGCTTTGGAGGTGACTTTTTCAACATTGACTTCTAGATTAAGCGTAACACTTAAGGGACCAAGGGGCTTTCACTCGCGTTAGTGCCCAAGGGGGGGGGACACTAGGAAACCACTTTCGCTAGGAAATTTTTGCATTGATACCACATGTAAAGGGTAAAAAGACAACACGGAAATCGCAATAAAAAATGAAATTGAGGTAAAAATTGTTTTCAAAAAACGCAAAATTGGGCAAAATTTAGCTAAACTAGGAGGATGAGACCGATTGACTTTTTCGGCCAGTGCAGTGCAGAACAAGGCAGAAAAAACGAAGGTATGCAACAGACAAAGTGTATATTACAATAGGTGTTGGCAGGGACTACAATTAGAGGGTTCCTTAACTTGATGCGGCCGCAATCCTGTTATAGTAGGAAGGCAACCGCTCGGAAGCTGGACTGGTGGAGCAGCAAAAGTGATGTGTTAGCCGATTCCATATTCTTATGGTCCTGGATAGGAAAGATTATCAATACGCATCAACTTCTGAGCATGGTTGTTGATACTTGATGTGATGACTTCGGTGGTAGATAAGCTGGAAAATTGTATATTAAAACAAAGCTGTACTGAATCATGTAAAACATCGTTGCTTGGCTTCAGGAGACGACGCGTGTGTAAAGGATCCCACGATGTTTGGTTCTTCTGTAGTCGGCTGGCAAACGAATCTGGCCAGCCTGACGTTGCACAATTTTCCAAGCGATTTGAGGTCAGATTGAGTATGGGGTTCCATGCTCGCAGCCATATTATATACCATTAAATCCCAAATGGCATTTCCCCCCACTCTTCAAAAATTTGAAAAGTGGGGGAAGAAATTACTCCTAGATCTAACAGAAAATTACCACCAGATCGTACAGCGTTGGTAGTCATTTTCCCGCTCTAGGGACGTAAGGGATATAATTGAGGTCTAACAAGTGAGAGATAGCTCTGGCTTTAACGTCTTTGTTACAGGCAGGAACAGGTCCCCCCCCCCTCCCCCCCCCCCCTCAACAATCCAAGTGTCCTGCTGGCTTTAGACACTGTTTTTGCACGTGAAGGGACCATTTAAGATCATCAGAGTATAGTTACACCAGATAGTCATGCTGTTTAACTTCTTGAAGAGATTCTCCATTGGTGGGTATTGGGTATATGCTAGGTTTTTCTTAAGAGTGATGGTCATTACAGCACCACTTTTGCGGGATGTTGAAAAATCATGCAGACAGGTGGCAAGACCAGGATGGAAAAGGTCAAGATTTCTTTAATAAAGGTGTTGTCAGGTGCAGAAAAGTTTGATGGTGGAATTCATACATTCCTGGTTGATGGCCTTTAGTATAAGAGGAACCAGTGCTGGTCCTAGCACTGAGTACTAAGGAACCCCAGAATAACATCTTCCCATGTAGAGTGGAAAAACCATTGGAGAGACAGCTGCTTTTGCATTGAGAATGCTGAAATCCATCTCAAGGTGGGCCTCTAATGCATAAAATCACTTTAACAGCCAGGCGTTTGTGCGGGACCTTGTCGAAGGCCTTGCTAAAGTCTAGCAAGACCGTATCTGAATGGTCCATGAGAGTTTAAGGGGAAGCCAATCATGGAATGACACAATAGTTAGTCATGGTTGAACAACTTTCACGAAACAGCCATGTTGACTATCAAAAAGAATATTCTGGTTGGACAGATGTTTCGCAATGTGAACTAGAATAACATGTTTCATAAATTTTTACAGGGAGACAATTAGAGAGGATGGGTCTGTAATTTCGAAGTCGATTATGAAATGAGAAAAAAGAACGCAAGCCTGTATTCGTCTTGGAGGCTGCCAACTTCCCAAGTGGGAAGGTGGGCAGCGCAGTAACGAAGAAATGCTGCAAAGGATATTGGAATTTCTAATAATTGAAACTAAATTTTTTCAATATCAGAGCTGACCCTTTGTCGCAAAAAAACAAAAGAAAACCATAAACAAAAGGAACGAGTGGGAGAATGTGTTATTGTCTAAAGACTACTGAAAGAGTAAAACAATCAGTGGGATAAAATGAAAAAGTGGTACAAATTTCAATCGGTCATTAAACTCAGTCAATATGTCTTCTTTGGAAAGATGTTTTCGTGTCGGGAAACCTAATGAAATGCACTTTTCCAGATGTGTATGAACTGTATGGGTACTCTTTTATTGTCGTGATAATAGAGTGCGCCTTTAGGGGTTCCCTTTTTTTTAGACACCCGGTATTATATGTTTGTAAAGTTTCAGTGTTTACTATTATGTGTAAATATAGTTAAAAAAGCCACTTTAAAACACAAAAACATGGTTTTTTTGAATTGACGTTTTTCTTTCAGGCAGTAATTTGTCTCCCTAAAACTGGCTATGAGTTAACAAGTCTTCTAAAATGTCCAAGAAAAATATAAATTTTCACCGTTGGTTGTGCATTTTTGTTTAGCAAAAAATCCTCAATTAGGCTTATATTTTTTATCATTCTTTTTTTAAGGTAGGAGAGAAAGAAATTTAGTAAATCCAACTGAGATTGCTTAATAAAACTTGGCGGGAAAATTTGGGATGGTTGGTATATGGGAGAATGCTATCCGCAAGGGCCCCATCCAGGCACTAAGCCCCCCCCGCATGAAAATTACTAATTAAGCTTATGTATTGAATTAAATTTGTGATCTGAGCCATATGCGTTACTACACAGTCTAATTCTTAACTATGGCATGCCCCACCGTTAAAAAGGAGGACTTTCTGATTAGACCATGTATTTTTGTTTGTGTTTTGCATTGACCGAACCAATATCACCACAAAGCTGTCGGCCAAAGATTCATTGGAATCCAAAGTTGTGGTTTTATTTTTAGAAGAATTGGTGCGTTGCAAAGCACTATTCTTTACTTATGTAAGCTTATACTTTATTGTTGGGAGATGACAATTAGCGCACTTGTTGTCTTGGCGTACTTCCTAATGCGGACATTGTAAGTCTTCTAGTTGAAGGATGCCTTGCATTTTCATTTAATTAATTTCAAATTTATTGTTTATAATAATTATACTAAATCAACAAAAAAAGTTGTCTTCCTGGGGCCGTGGGGTACATATCAAACAATGTACAAATAAATTATATTAAGCTAAAAGTAAAAGGTAAAATACATACAAAAATCAAGGCAAATCTAATATGACCCAACATTAACAAAAGACCAAAACAAATTAAAACAGCAATTGTAAAACACGAGAAGTCTTTGGATATTTCTTCTTGAAAATACATTCAAAGTGAGAACTGGCTGAATATTCTCCTCAGGTTTTCCAAATATATTGCAGACTCGATAGGAAAGACTATTACTTTTTTTGTAGTCAGTTTAGGTAGAGAATGACACATATATTTACTGTGCCGAAAATTATAGCTGTTATTAGAGAGGAGAAGACGATTAGAGAGGGAGGTGCTTGCCACTTAAGATTTTGTATGTTAAAATGGAGCAGTTTTATTGCTGGCCTTGTGAGAGTGGTTTCCAGTCGAGCTGGCCTAAGAACCACTTTTACGGTTTGTCCATTTAGCACCACACATATTCGAGCAGCTCTGTTTTGCAATAAATCTGTAGACGGTTGGCAACAGTAATACCACAATTTCCCAACAATATTACAGTATTCAAGATGGGGAAGAATAATTGCATATAAATTTTTAAACATCATAAGGAATAAGAGAATTACCACTTTTTTAACATAACATACCTTCAGGGCTTTTTACGAACATGTTCGATTTGATATGACCATTAAGAGCATACAATAATAACACCAAGGTGTTTGCCTGATTGACTCGCTGAATATTGACACATTTCTGCTCACACTTAAGTTGTTATTGTCTTTGATAGAAAATAACTTCTGCCTAGAACCTATTAACATAAACTCAGTTTTTTTGACATTTAGACGGAGTTTGTTACTCTGAAGCCATTTGTTAATAAATCGCGATCTCATTATATGTTCACAATATTATTAGTTAGTTGTAGTCATAATACATAAATAATGGTGTCATCGGCATACATACTTACTTTACAATGAGAGACATAATTTGGTAGATCTTACTTATACAAGAAAAGCAGAAGGGGACATCAATAGAGCCCTGTGGAATTCCGCACACATATCAGCACAACAGAAAGTGTGCCATTAACAGAAGTTACTTGTGGTACGGACCTGTAAGGGTAACTATTAAACCATGCAATACAAATATTTACTACACATACCTGTTTTACTTATAATGGAAAATACTATGATTTACGGTGTCAAATGCCTTCTTAAGATCCAACATGCACAATCCAACATATTACCCTTATCATTTCATCATACAGTCTTCAGTTATATTATCTCGCTGAAGTAGTAGATGGAGAGACGGAACCAATTGCATTAGATATTATTAGACCATTATCATTTAATGTTATATAGCTGATCAAAAACTGCACTTTCAATAATTTTAGAAATCACAACAAGAATAGAAATTGGCCTATAATTGCTAGAATCACTAGGGTCCCCAGCTTTGAAGACTGGAATTATGTTCGCGTTTTTCCAGCATGCTGGAAACTTAGATGTAGTAAAAGAATGATTAATTACAATTGAGTTATAATTGGAGGAAATAGGTGCAGCTAATTTTAATGTAAGCTGGCTGTTTATATTATCTAGTCCCTGTAGCTTTCTTTTCAGACCATTTAAGAAGTTGTTTGAAAGAACATACTCATAAGTACAGGACAAAAAATAAATGTAGGCCCATTGCCTTTCCTGCCAGGGCAGCAGCCTCTTCACAAAGGTCTGCTGCCACGTAGGATCTGATGAAAGTCTGCCCATTACAGTCAGTTTGAAGGTCTGAATTGTTTGCTTAGATGGAAAACTTGGTCTGGTCCGGGTTCGTCCAAAGGAGGTTCTCCCATCGGGAGGTAAAACGGTCTGCCACTGTGAGAGGAAGTTCTTTCCGGAACCACATCTGTCTGGGCCAGTGTGACTATTAGAAGGCGTGTTGCCCCCGCTGGATCTCTAGAGCTTCTCCAATCCAGCACCCATGGGTACCCTCGGCTATTAGGGAAAGCATATGATCCTGACCCAGCTGATCGCCATTGCTTCTATGGCTGTAACGCCATTGGTCTGATCCCCCAGGAACAGGATGTCAGAAGCCGGCTGTTCACCAGAGCTGCAACAAGGTTGATTAAAGGCCACTTGCGTCTGTTGAAGGAACCACCTTGAACACTATTGGGTTGAGGTGCCATACACCAACAACAAGCCCCTGACCTTTGAAGAGACGCTATACCCCTCGACATCCAGTCTCTCCTGAAGCCGTCTGCCTGGGAGGCAAAACGGTTCCGCCACCGTGACAGGAAGTACCTTCAAAACTACATCTGTTTGGGCCAGTGTGTGTGCTATTTGAGGCATGTTGCACCCGCGGATCTCGAGAGCTTCTCACGCATCGTAGCTATCATCGCTATCGGGGGAAATGCATATGCCGAGATCATTTCCCAGCAGATCGTCATTGCGTCCATGGCGAACGCCATCTAGTCCGCTTCTCAGGAACAATGTCGGGAGCTGGTTGTTCCGGCCGCTGCAAAAAGGTCGATTAGAGGCTGCTAGAGCACCTTGTACATTGTTGGGTTGAGGTGTCATTCCACCAACAAGCCCCTGACCTTGGTTGTGGCATGGATGGTTGTTTCCCTTCTCGACAGGGTACCTGATAGAATGTTGCCTGCTCCCGGGAGATGCACTGCCTGGAGCTCGATCTTGTGGTGCTGGCACCATATCAGCAGCTTGATTGCCTTTTGACACATAGTCAGGCTGTGGGTACCTCCCTGCTTGTTTATATAAGTCACTACCGTGAGGTTGTTACAGCGTAGGGCGATCGTTTGGTCCTTGACCTTAGGAAGTAGGTGTCATAATGCCTGGCGGACCGCCCACAGCTCCAGAAGGTTGTTTCGTGATGCTTCGCAATGGATGGAGTCCAAGACACTGCCAATTGCCAGCCTTTCCAGTGTGCTCCTCAGCCCGTCTTTTGAAGGTCCTTGGGGCCCTTGGATAGCCTGAAGCGCAGGCTCTTGAACGGGAAGGTCTCGCTGTTGATGTAAAAACCGATCCATTTTCTGTCTGAAGAATGGATGACCACTTGTAGGTATGCGTCCTTCAAGTCCAGTGTTGCGCTCCACCACCCATGGCGTAGTTCCGGGGTGATGCCCCCGAGGGTTCCATGTGGAAAGGTATGTGTCAAATGTGACGGTTAAGCGGCCTGCGGTTTAATATTGGGCGCCATTTGCCGTTAGGAAGAAATGTTGAAAAGAAAACTACCCTTCGATTGGGGACAGTTTCTACGGCTTCTTTTAAGGCATCAATGTATTTCAAGGGTTTATGACCCCTTAAACCCATTAAGTGGCCCTTAAACCCCTTAAAGTATATTGCTTATATTTATGCATTAAACATATTATAATGACAAAAGACCAATTCTAGCACAAAAATCATTATAACATGACATTGGGCATTTTCCTTAAAAATAATCTTTGAAAAATATGTCATTTGGCGGCCATTTTGAAAAAAGCGCCCTCACCAGTTAAAACAAAGACTGAGAATTAGACAACAAGTTGGAAGTTATGTCTTGTGGTTGTTTTTAGAACACATGAAAGTGAAACTGAACCAAACTTGGCAAACCTTCTGTAATAGCACCAGGATGACATGTGCCCGTCCCGCCCTCCCTTTCATTCCCTGGCCTTCACCCTTGCCCCTCCCCATTTCCCCTCCCTCCCTGTTCTCTCCTCCCTCCCTTTTCTCCTTCTTCCCTTCCTTCCATCCCCTACCATACGCATCCTCTCCCCCCCTTCCATCCCCATGTGCCCCTTCCACCTTCCCCCTCCGCTTTTCCTCCCTCCTCCTTATGGGATTTATTTGTTCATCCATTCATTCTTTCATTCCTTCCTCATTCATGCATTCATTATTTATATATTTATGTATACCAAATACGCATTTATCTTTATGTTATAACATGCTCTGTCTGCTATTTATTTGGCTGCATATTTTAGTATTTCACATTTTCCTCGGTTATTTTTTGGGAAAGTTCTCTTGAGTTTGTTCCTTAATGGTCTGTTTTGAAAAAACAAATCATTTGTGTGAAAAAAACCTCTTCATTTTCCCTTGAGTAATTTCAAATTTGACTGTATACAGTGCCATTGGAAGTAAGCAAACAGAACAAAAATAGCGACACGGTTTCTTGCCTTTTCGATCGCCGCCCGCTCTTCATGTATAGAGGTCCGTGGTCTTTTCCTCATGTAGCCGAACACTGACTTTTTGTCATGTGATATATTGCCCATTTGGCGTCCCTGGCATTTCGCGTTGTGTTATTTTCGTTGTGTTGATTTTCGTTGTGTGTGTGATCCTGTCATCCTGTTTGACCGGTATGTAACAAAGAACAACAGTAACCAAAGATATAATCTCTATTCAAAGGTGGTATATCAGTCTTGAGGATAAAAGGCAATTTCTGATTTTTTCAAATGCCTTAAAACTTTAACTTTTTTGTTACTTTTTAATTTGATAAAGATGCACATTCGGTTCAAAATTATGAAGTGGAAAAACTGTCAAGAAAATGCCTAAATGATCCAAAATCTTTGTTGTCCTATACTGGGTGCATTTTTGCCAGATATTTTGACTTTTATTGTTAGACAAGCCCTTTTCCTTAAAGCTAAATCTTCGCTTTTATTCCATCCATTTGAGGACCCGTGGAGATATTGTCAGTTGACAACACAAAGGATAAAAACCACTTGGGCCGTTTTTCACATTCACCTGAATGTTCAGAAACTAAAGGTATAAGGCGTGTGGCATCATTGTGGAATCAAACCGTTCTCAAACAAAAGAATATTGTAGGGCAGATCAGAGTGAATGTATGTGATACATGCATTGAACTATAATATGCAATCTATTCTTTTTCATGAAAACACCAGAATTATTATGTTGCGGGTGAATGAGGGAATCACTCTCGGGGGAGACAATACTCATGAAATTCATGGAAATTTGGGAAATTTGACTGCTTAACTATGTAATAGTCTACAAATCTGTTGAAGGGACAAAGGTGTGTACAACACTCTAATGTGGAGGGACACTTTACCCTTCCCTTATTCCCACTGCCTCCAAGATGCCAGGGAGGAATATGATGAAGAAAGAGTATTCCAAAGAGCAATAACGGAAAGGATGGTTGTGTTCAAAGGTCTCAGTTTACTTTCAACAACGGTGTTTTAATGGTTCTACCTTCTGCTGAAACCTGGAGTAAAACTGAGATAACAAGACCGTTTGGAAATTAATTTCCCAATGCTACACGTATTTATTAGCAATTGCGACATTATAAAGTTATAAATTATGTTATATCACAAGAAGCAGCACTTTATACCTACTTTTTATTTTAATTTTCAATAAAGAATGTCCTGAAGGTGATTTTCAATGGCAACTTTTTTGATATCAGGATAGCCGAAACTGGCCCAACAGGTTTTTCAACTGTCTCATATAATTAGTCCTAACTCCTGAACCAGACCCCAAAATTACACCAACTAAAAATCTCATGAAAGCTGGAACACTTCTAAAAGAATCTGTAAAACTCCAGTTGAGATGAACTCAAAATTTTGGCCAAAAAAAATTAATTGATTGTATAGTTTTTTGGGACAGTCTGTAAACAAATTGATTTTTGCATTTATGATCAAATTGCCGCTCTGATGATGGCATTTACGCCCTCTATCCATGTATAGAGGTCAGTAGCACTGACCTCAGTAGCCTCATGTAGCCGAACACGTGACTTTTTGATCATGTGATAATATTTGCCATTTGGCGCTTTTGACCATTTGGCGGCCCTGGCATTTCGCGTTGTGTGCGATTTTCGTTTTTGTGTGTGGTATGATTTTGTGTGTGTGGTGATTTGTTTGTGACACCTCCTTGGTTTGTGAGCCATGCCGTGTGTGTATAGTTTTGCATGCTAGTTTGTTTGTGTTTTTCGTTGTGTGTTTTTCGTTGTGTGTGTGGTGATTGTTTGTGACACCTCCTTGGTTTGTGAGCCATGCCGTGTGTGTATAGTTTTGCATGCTAGTTTGTTTGTGTTTTTCGTTGTGTGTTTTTCGTTGTAAGTGGGTTTTTCGTTGTGTGTGTGGTGATTTGTTTGTGACACCTCCTTGTTTTGTGTCGGTGTGTACACACACAAAACACAAATGGTACACACACAAAGAACACTAATATTTGACCAAACGGCTTGCCATAATTGTGTTCTCCATTGTGTAAATGAATGCATCGCCTCGCCTATTTCATCGCCAATATCCATAGCATCGACTACAAGGTCACGGTTATTCCGTGCATGTTGTCATGGTAGCTAAGACCACTGACCTCTACACATGGATAGCGGGCTGGCGCACCGTTGAATAGTCGGCGATTGAAACCACAGGAAGTTGCATTTTGCCCTGCACAATGTGGCTTCACTTAATTGTCAAAGTTGAAGGAATTTTGTATAACAATAGAACATCTGTGTGGAATACGTGCACCAGCAGGTGTATGCCCCGGTGTATGCATTGTTTCCCGCCATATTGCTAAGGCGAAAAGCAACTTCCTGTTGTTTCAATCGGCGACTCAGACCCGCTATCCATGTGTAGAGGTCAGTGGCTATGACACTCTCTCATGGGGGACTCACAAGTTTCTTACACCGGGACCTCAGCACCAATGTCTAATACCTTAACCAGTGGGCCACGCTCTCACATACAGTTTCCTAACCGGTACAACAATTAATAAAAAAGAGAGGAAATTCAGATTACTTTAAACCGCCTATAAACAACAAAAACAGTGAATAACTTGGTCCCAAACAAAATAAAACACTACTTCATGGTATACTGAAATTATTATTGTCATGAACAATAAACCATCAATATAGATTCATATGACAAATATGGAAGGATTTGTCCAACCTTCATCTTCCCACCATCAGATGGTTTTCTCTGACAAACACTCTTAAATTCGTCATGTTACATTTATTGTTTTAGAAATATTAAGAATATTAACATTTTCTGCGTTTATGCCACTGGTCTTTTATCAATATTCATATCGACATATTTCGAGGTACTATGTTTATTTTACTGACATTGACCTTCTTCGAGTTCTTTCTTAATTAGGACTATTTTAGTATCGAGTTCTGGTTGAGATTGAATAGAACATTAGGTTGTAGTGTATCAGCAAATAATATAAAATCTAACAGTGATGAGATACTAGTTATATCATTCACATAAAGTATGAACAACGGACGACCCAGGATGGACTCCCTGAGGAACACCAAATAAAATCGTTTATTGTTTTAGAAATATTAAGAATATTAACATTTTCTGCGTTTATGCCACTAGTCTTTTATCAATATTCATATCGACATATTTCGAGGTACTATGTTTATTTTACTGACATTGACCTTCTTCGAGTTCTTTCTTAATTAGGACTATTTTAGTATCGAGTTCTGGTTGAGATTGAATAGAACATTAGGTTGTAGTGTATCCGCAAATAATATAAAATCTAACAGTGATGAGATACTAGTTAGATCATTCAAATAAAGTATGAACAACGGAGGACCCAGGATGGACTCCTTGAGGAACACCAAATAAAATCTTTGGCAATCAGATTTGAGCACTGGTAGAGATATTACTGCTTTCATTTGCTTAGATAACTTTTAACCATTATAAAACGATATTCCTCTGAAGCTTAAAGCCAATATCAGTTGATTTTTCACCATGTAAACAAATCGCGCCCCCCTATTTTTCATCAAAGGGCATTTTTTCATTGTTATATTGAAAATCCGTTGTAGTAACAACCCCTGTAAGTGGCTAAGCGCAAAACACGCCGTATTTGTCAAGAAATTTATGATTTTTGCTTTGTTTACTAATTAAAGTCGGCGAATCAAACTTTTGTAGGTGTACGAAATATTTGAAAATAGCCATGGCATGAACAGATATTAGGTGTGTTATGAACTAACACTAGCAATTGGAGAGAGCAAAATGGCCATTTTTAATTTGAAAAATGGACTGATTGGGCTGTCATTTCAATTGACGCGTATATTATTGTGTCGATTAGTATCGAATGTCTTCGATAAATCTAAGGAATATACTATGGATGGTCATATCCTACTGAAAGGAACTGCAAACTTTATCACGTAGTTGGAAGCCTTCATGGAGCAATTCCGTGACCCATGTAGAGCCTATTCACAAGTCCATTTTCAGGTATTTGTCTTCGACAAGTTAATGAACAAATTAGCGAGGAGTGCCCCTCATGAAAGTGTGGGCGAATCAGGGGGGTTTAAGGGTTTGTTAAAGTGTGAATTACAACGTATGGTTATAGTCCATAAGCTGCCCATCATCAGATCTTTCCGTTCGTGCACCCCAATTAGTGTAATTTCCCATATATCCCCCTTGAGGGGGATGTCACTCTGACTAGGATTAGGTAGGTTTCCGCCCGAAAAGCTTGCACGTTGCGTGTCCGTGCCCATTCACAATGGCCCGCCATTGTTTTATGAACCGCCCATTATAATTTCATATACCAGATATAAACGTTTATCAGTACTCACGAAACCAGGGTTTTTTAACTGCCCTGAAGGGGGCTTTTAAAAACATCATAGGCCGTCCAGGATGGCGGCCGCAAGGAGGATATTTTGCTAAAATGAACTTAAAGGCACATTGTTGAAATAAGAAACTGGGTGATTTTTGAGAGCTCCAAAAAAGAAATTTATGGCATTGATTTTACGTACAGGCTTGTTTGTAAAGTTGGCGGTGATTGATTATATTCGCTCTAGAGTACGTAAATCAGGACGAAAACAAGCCCTACCCATCATTTTGACGTTATTAACAAACACTTTCTAAGAATGCACTAAATCAGTTCAAAGGATGTAAAAATATTTAAAGTGGGGTATGCGCCCGTTGTCATAGAGGAGTACGGTAATAACTTGGGCCATTAAGTAGTTTAAATTGGCTCTATTATAGTTCATAAAAAGACAAAACTCATAGCAACCGGTATCATCATAAAATCATATAAATGGGTGTGGACTGTATTAAGGACTACTCAGTGACCAGGCTGGGTGTTTCAGTAAAAATAAAAATATATGCCTTATGAGGAAGAAGTGAACATTGTTTCTATGTGAAGGAAAATTTAAATATTGTGACACTAAGTTTCTTCGAGCCGACATCATCAAGTCATATCTTTGTTTTGATTGTACCAGGGTCCTTCTCAGCTCTCTACTACCTAGATCGCGTCCTTCCCAGCGTCAAAACTAGGTTGATGTGGTCTGCAATTATCCAGAAGTACGAGCGAAAGTTGCGGGAAAATGATAGAAATTAGTTTCGTTATTGTTTCTTATTATGTCGAAAAAGATGTGATGGGTGTTTTTTCTTGATTTATGTCCCCCGAAGCGGGTATAACCGCCCGCCATCATGTGTTATGATCATGTCCGCAATAACAAGGTCATTAAATCTATTTTTGGTTCATAATTCAAATTTGAAAAAACTTAAAAACCCAAAATTTGGCAATTTTAGTACAATAACAAAACATGCTCCTACCGGAGGCCATCTTGGACACAAAAAAAAAGTTTAAGCCCACTTCAGGGAAGGTAGTTAGTGAGTTAGAACTTTATTTCGTTTAGTCCTGTAAAATTCCTTATCTATAATGAAAATACAATAGCGGTTTTTCATAAAACATGGGGTCTTTGAAATAGGACAGTACGCGCGAATGTGCAAACTTTTCGCGGCGGAAAAATCCCTAATCCTATTCAAGGGGACACACCCTTCAAGGTGTATATTGGAAAATTAATCACAAGGTGGGTTGCAACAAAAAACCTCGAATTTAAGGCCCGTACAGAAATGGCTAATGGACTAGATTAAGATGAAAAAAACACATCCAATATCAAAGGTTATCATCAAAAGGTTAAATCCTTCAACATTACGCCATTTACTTTAAAAATAGGCTCACTTGTTTGATCTATTTCTCATTTCTACACGGGAGGATATGTGAAAAGATCCTAGTTCCTAAGAAATGTGACGTTATTGATGGGTAAATTATCCCGACTTGGATGGTAAGCTGAGTGACCAAAAGGAAATGGATCTGTTGCGAACATAGCTAGCTTTTTATTTTGAGTTTCTTTTAAAGTTTAAATGGTTTCTTTTCCTCTTATGGAGATATTGTGTGTTAGCGCCTTCTGTTACTCGCTACCAATATACGAGTTTTAACCCATGATATATTATCCAATACTACGATGGTTAGCGGGTGGAAATAGAGCATACTAAATTTTCCCGATGCCTGGTTATTTTATGGGGCCTATCACCCCTAACCCGAACGGGTAGTGTGATAGGCCCATAGCCAGTATACCAGGGAACATTTGTTGTGCCCATCCCTATACAAACCATGCAGTTTTGTTGTTATTAACCTCACTGTGCTAGGGTTTCTCTAGGAAAATACTACTGTAAAGTCGCACTTGTAATCAGAATCATCCAATGAAAAGCATGATTAAATGTTCATGAATATTCCTGAGGTTTAATAACACTAATTTGCTATGGCTTTTCTGCTTTCTTTGGCATTTAAAATTTACCGCAACCCACACCCGCAATCCTTTAAACATTTCGCTTTGGTTTTTCTTTTTTTTTCTGGAATTTAAATTCTAATATCTCAAAATGATCAAAAACTCCCAACTTTTTGGCAATTTATATAGGTCATTAAGGTCATCAAAAACTAAAAATATAAAAAATTTATCAAATTAAACCTAGGTTTTGGCGCGCTTTTCAATCTTTTTATACAACTATCAAAACATTAACATAGACTATGTAGTCCATGCGCTCAGCTCATCTAATAGCATTCCAAATAGGAAGATCATCGATGTCAAATCCATCTTAATTTATTACAAACTTCCCATCTGAAAAATTGAAGTCAAAAATGAAATTCCGTTCGGCAGAGCGATTTACCAAGCCTATTGTAACATTAATAGTAATCCCCAATTTCGTTATTTGTCTATAGAGCGAAATGTAATGTTCTCCACATTAAAGACAGATCTTGATGTCAACTACCTTTTGGACTCAACATAATTCCCATCTGATACTGAATTCTAAACAGTGGTATTTCTTTCCTCTTTTTAGCGCGAGTATGTCAGGGGTTTTCAAGTTTTGTTAGATTCCTAACTTGGTTGGATTAATCTCAGGTTATATGCACAAAATATTGTTAACAATTTGAATAGATAACTTATATTAATTTTAAAAAAAAGTATTTCCACGAAAGCGGAATCAAATTTCCAAGAAGTTTTGATTCCTTTTAAATAGACATTTTATTCCCTTTTCCCTCCAGTTTCACCTTACCTCCAGCTTTCCTTCTCTTTTCCGATTCCCGGGGTGCACTATGCTGTAAGTTTTAAAATCTTCTCTTGCTCAATTTCCACTTTGTGAGACCATTAGGTTATCAGATATTTTGTTGGGTCTGAAGAAAAGAATTTCTTACGATGCGTTATACAAATTGTTTATTGTTTATTTGTTAAACATTTTTACTTTCGTTTCAACTAATGGTGAGTATGAGCGGGGGAGCGCCGATTGTCAAGGTTTCAATTTAATGCTAAGCATGGTTCTAATGGTAGCGAAAATGCTAAGGGGCGTAAGAAACGTGTATTCATTTTCCTGACCTCTTCATTTACATGACCTGTCTTCATTTAGTTGATCTGTTTGTATTTACCACACGTGTATTCATTTACCTGACCTGTCTTCATTTACCACAGGTGTATTCATTTACGTGACCTGTCTTTATTTAAATGACTACAAGCTTTACCTAGTTGGAACATCTGGAGCAATTCCGTGACCATGGAGAGCATACTCAAAGTCCATTTTCAGTGGATTTGTCTTCTACGTAGGTAATTGAACAAATTTAGCGAGAGTTCCCCTCATGAAAGTGTGGGCGAAATCCAGGAGGGGTTAAAGTTGTAATACAGGCGTCAAAATAATACTTGGATTTGCTGTAAAAAGGTAACGAACAGACCAAACTATTTGTCTTGTTTAAAGGCGGTTGTTTGACGTTCATTTGACGAGTCCTCTGTAAGGTGGGATCACTCACTCTAGCAGGGAATACAGGAGCGACGAAATGAAGCCATCTTTTCCAACGTGATGCTGTAGTCATGACCATAGCTAGAAATTCTACGAAGTCGTTGGAATTTAGCATATGGGATTCAGTTTTTGCATGTTGTTGGATGACTAAATGAGTATAACAAATAAATGTGTAAAAATAACGGTATACTTTGTACTCCTGGGAATTCTGATAAGGACCGCCACACAGAACAGCACTTGTAATCGGAATCAGCCAATGAAATAGCATGATTATGTTCATGAATATTCACGAGGTGTAATCACATTTGCTATGGTTTCTGCTTTCTTTGGCATCAAACATTATAGCCACTTCCTGTAACATTAGCTTTGTTTTTCTTTTTTTTTCTGGAATTTAAATTCTAATATATCAAAATGACTAAAATGTCAGTTAGAACATTGTAATGCAGTTAAGGTAACAATTTGACATACAATTTATCAAATTAAACCTAGTTTGGGCTCGCTCTTCGATCTTTACACTATAAACATTAACATACATGTATGACTATGTAGACATGCGCTCAGCTCACTAATAGCATTTTCAAACTATGAAGATCATCTTGTCAAATCATATTTAATTACAAACTTACCAGGCTGAAAAATTGAATGTCAAATGAGATCCGTCACTAAGCGATTTACCATAGCCTATTTTAATAAATTAATAGTAATCATTCGTTATTTGTCTATAGAGCTAAATGTAATGTTTCTCCAAATTAAAGACAGATCTTGATGTAAATACACTTTTGGACTCAACATAATTCCCATCTGATATGAATTTCTAACAGGTGGTATTTCTTTCTCTTTTTAGAGCGGTATGTCAGGTGTTTCAAGTTTGTTAGGATTCTAACTTGTTAGGATTATCTCAGGTTATATGCACAGGAATATTTGTTAACATTTTGAATAGATAAACTTATAATTATTTTTTTTTTAAATGTATTTTCAACGAAAGCGGATAATTTCCAAGAAGTTGATTAATTTAATAGACATTTTATTTTTAAACTTGTAAAAGAAGTTGTAAAAAGTTGCCAATTCCTTTGAGAACATTAGCTAGCAGATATTTTATCGGAAGAAAAGAATTTCTTATGATGCGTTATACAAATTGTTTATTGTTTAATTTTGTTAAACATTTTTACTTTCGTTTCAACTAATGTGAGTATGAGCGGCCGATTGACTCAAAAGGTTTCAATTAATGCTTAGCATGCCTAAGGTAGCGCAAAAATGCTAAGGGGCGTAAGAAACGTGTATTCATTTTCCTGACCTCTTTTCATTTACATGACTGTCTTCATTTAGTTGATCTGTTTGTATTTACCACACGTGTATTCATTTACCTGACCTGTCTTCATTAACCACACTTCATTAAGTGGTCTTTATTTAAATGACATGCACTCATTTACCAGCAGTGTATTCATTTAGCCGATCTGCCTTAATTTACATTGTGTGAATTCATTTAGCTGACCTGTTTCCATTTAGCACACGCGTATTCATTTACCTGTCTTCATTTACATGACGTGTATTCATTTACCTGATCTATCTTCATTTATATTACGTGTATTCATTTAGATGAATTGCATTTAGTAAACACTACCTTCTGTTTTCAAAACTACCTCAAAAGCGCTTCTTACACTTCGTTTGCATTTTTGCACTAACCTAAGCATGTTAGACATTACTTGTGCCCTTTTGACCCAATCGGCCGCCCATGCATTTCCACTACTCGTGTTTCCCTGACTTCATTAAAGAGACACAATGAGATTGTCTGAGGATACAAATTTCTCTAAATTTACATTTGATTGTTTTTTCCAATACGTAGAATAGGGAAAAGTAGACTGACCCAATGTCCTAATTGGACCCATAGAAAAACATGTTCAAAGAGACACAAGGAGATTTTTGTGAAAGTGCGCCCCCCAATTTTATGTTGAAACCGGGATGTTTACATATTTAGAATGTTTACAATCACACATGAAGGGATTAAGCAGGAAACGGCGTCTTTTACGTAAAAAAAGATGATTTAGTATTTTCTGTCGTGCACGACAGAAAATCAAAGCGTACTTCTCTATGAAGGCCTATTAGGACGTACTTTTGGTTTCCTTTTCTGTTTGTTTGTCCAATAAACCTTCGAAACCTCAGTAGCTGTTCTATATACAACCTATCAAGTGCAAATTCAGAGAAATTTGTATTATCAGAAAATCTCCTAGTGTCCCTTTAAACAAACTATCGGGCAAAAAAGAACAAAATATTACACCATATTTTTGATTTCATAAGGACATCGTTTTCAGTGTACTTTCTATCAGGTCTGATTTAATAAGTGG